>CM059998.1:16414031-16516031 GCA_030463065.1 Aphidoletes aphidimyza | reverse complement strand
AAGCAATCGGATTGTCCATGAATCCTTGAAATCACTACTAAATCTTTTGATCCAAGTTAGTCTTGATTTGGCCCTTGCTATGATGTAGTCAATGTGTGATTTGAAATTGTGTTGACTATCAAGAATAACTCCCAAGTCTTTGATTTCATTAACTCTCTGGATGGATTAATTTCCGATGCTGTAGTTACAATCAAATATTGTACCCATTCGGTGAAACCTCATCAATTTGGTCTTCTTAACATTCAATCTAAGATCATTACGACTGAAAAAGATAGAAATGTTGTCTAAGTCGTTTTGCATTTTCAAGCAATCTTTTTCTGACTCAATATGTTTGGACAGTCTAGCATCATCTGCAAATGAAAGTAACAGGGCCGTAGCGAGAAGAGTGCTGGGGCGTGCGAAGCACCCCCAGAGGTTTGAGAGACCCCATTTTTAATTTTTTGGCAAATAACGAAGACACAATAAAATGAAATAAAATTCCCAACCAAGAAAATTCAAGACAAATTCACAAAAACAGTGTAACTTAAAACTGACAGCTGGTGAACGAACAATTCACTTTTATTCAATTTTCTTAATAGTCACATCTACGCACGGCGAATTTTATTTTTAATCAATTTTTAATGCATTTTCTGAAATTTCAAGAATTTATTACAATTCAAATGAATACGGGCGAATTTTGGTAATTTCCATGATTTTTTTTTACTCTCCACTGAAATTAATTCACTGCATTAAGCATTCGACAAAACGAACTCTGTTAGGAGCATCAAAGGCATGTGGCGGTTGTGCATGCGGATTTAGGTTGCGACACACGTCTTTGACGCTGCTCATTCATTCCTTTTTGCTAACGCCGATTGTATATTCCGCATCCAGACCTATAGATCGACTATACCCATTCAATTCTAATTGAATTCGGTGAATTCGCAAGGTTTGATATGAATTCGTTCAAATAGAAATTGAATCGTTGAATGCGTATTCTGTTAACAGGTAAAAGATGTGAATTAAAATTCGCCATACGCCCCTAGGTTGTAATCGTTTACAGGACGACAATGAACCAAGTAAATTATAATAACAACATTATGAATTCATGAGTCAAAATAACAGAATATGTTTTACTTGAAATCCTTGAAAATTCCCCTGACCAGAATATTCCAAAGAAAAAGATGCTGCATTTTATTACGCTGTGTGGAACGCTTGGTGGAGTTCAAAAGTTGTTACAAGAATTCTTCAAAAGAAAAATCCCTTACATACATTGTTTCAATCACCGTCTGTACCTTGTCGTAATAGCTGTGGTTTCGGAAATGGAATCTTGTCGATTATTTTTCGATCAAGTAAGACTTCTCCAGTGGAGAATCTCCACAAATTTTTCAATCGATTTCGAGTTCGTAGAGAATACAAAGAAGAAACAATTTTTCTTCGGCTAAATGAAACCCGATGGTCTAGCCATTTCAAAGCTCTTCAAACGATTGCAAACAATTACGGTGAATTACTTGATGCATTGAAAATAATTCGAAATGGCAGTGGACATAACTTCGGGTCTGGCTTCGGGTCTGGCAAGCGCAATCATGAACAAAAAGTTGTTTTTGCTGCAATTGTTATGTCAATTGCTCGGTTTAATAGAACCAGCCAATAAAATGCTTCAAAGCCGAGAAGTAGGATTCCACCAAGCTAAGCCAATAGCTAAGCAGTTCATAAAAGTGTGTAAGCTTTGAGAAAGGATGAATCGTTCCACCGTTTTCTTCAATTGGCTGGACAATTATTTATTATTGATGGAAACGCTTGGACAGCGTGACATCGAAGAATAAGCTCAAAGTAAAACACTGCTGCTGAAATCATAGTACTTCGAAATAATTGATCGTGTTTCAAGTGAAATGACTTAACGCTTCAATGAAAACAACGATATTCTGACTGCTACCACCGAAGCAAACAACATAGAAAATGATAATTTCGATCGAAATACTCTGAAGCCATTAAGTGAAATTAATATGACATTGCTCTCTGATGCCAAACTAACAGTAGTGAAACAATTTTCATCCAAGAAAGAAAACAAGCAAGGAAATTCCACTTTGGAAAATTTATTTCCTGTAAGAAAAGCTATGAAAGATACGTATCATGTTCTAGAGGCAGTCGAAACATTTGGAAGTAGCACCGCAATAAGCGAGTGCTCATTTTCAGCATTATCAAGCATAGGTGCGCAGAGGGGGGGTATTCCGGGTTTTCCCCCCCTCTGGAGAGCAAGTCTCCCCGATTTCCCCGGGTCTGGAAATTCATGAAATCTGGATCTACCCCGGTCCAGAAACCAATGAAATCCGGGTTCTGCCCCGGTCCACCCCGGTCTACAACGGTCTACTTCGGGCCGGACACCTATGGAATCCGGGATTTCCCATTTCACATACCAATTCCTGGCTAGAATTTTTTTTTTGGTTGTTCTCCTTTTCCTACGCATACCCCCCTCCCCGAAATATTCCAATTCCAGGCCCGGAATTTTTTTCCGTTCTCATTTTTCTACACATACCCCCCCGGACATATACCATTTACCCCCCTCTGCAACATCGAAGTCTGCGCATCTATGATGTGTGCGTCAGACTCGCAGCTATATTCCACATCCTGTGCTAACAAAATTTAAGACTTTCTTCCTAACAAATCCTTTCGAGATATGAGTGCCCACACACGGTTTTGCATGAAAATTGACTTGGACCTCAAATTGGGATCAAATTGGTCCCAAATTGTTCCCGAAATATATGGATTGAACCCCTAAAGTTGTCCATACAAAATGTACGGAAATGCACTGAGTGCCCGAGAGGACGTACTGAGTATATGCATGATTCACAACTCTCATTCGGAAATGCGCCACACAAACGCGTCAAGTGCTTTGTCCATTAAGCTACAGCCGACCATTTGTTTGGTTGGAATAGTTGTTCAATTGAATGGCATGCGAATTAGAATTTTGTTCAGTTTGCTTGCAACGGCTTTGGTTCTTTTTCTTTCTTTTTTTTATTATACAAATATTTTGGTTCAAGAAAATCGATTTTATGATACAGAAAAACGTCCGAATAAGAGAACCCCTGAAAAAGAGAAACCCTCAGATAAGGGAAACAAATTTTGGCACGGACGGTTGTTAGTGCAAAATGACCCCCCAATAATGGAAAATTCATATCCAAATAGTGGAAAATCTGACCGATTCATTTTTTTTTCAAAACTGCACGCAAATAAAGATTTCCTTTGTCTCTTTCTCTCGAAATTCATTTCATTTGTCAGCTGATTTCATCTCATTCAAACACATGTTTGCTTATATTCAAACAATACAAACAAATAAACAATTACATTTTTTTTTCCAAAAAATGTGCGTTGGCATTTCTGTATGATATCTCTATAGAAGAGATGCAATCGTTGCATTCTATCGCTTGGTTTCATATCGATTGGAACGGTTTATTAATTCGATTTGATAAATTAATTTCACCATGGCACCTGCAGCTGTTGGCCAAAAAAGTCAGAGAAACGCGTACGGCTTTCTATGAAACAAAAGTTCAATATGATTCAAGACTTCAAACGTAAAAAAACCATTACAGAGCTCTTGAAATTGTAGAAAGTGTTGACAGATGAAATAAACGTGAAAAAAGAGTATATGGCCGCACAAAATGTCCCCAAAAATTCATTGAGAATCATAGATGCGCAGACTTCGATGTTGCAGAGGGGGGTAAATGGTATATGTCCGGGGGATGTATGTGTAGAAAAATGAGAACGGAAAAAAATTCCGGGCCTGGAATTGGAATATTTCGGGGAGGGGGGTGTGCGTAGGAAAAGGAGAACAACCAAAAAAAAATTCTAGCCAGGAATTGGTATGTGAAATGGGAAATCCCGGATTCCATAGGTGTCCGGCCCGAAGTAGACCGTTGTAGACCGGGGTGGACCGGGGCAGAACCCGGATTTCATTGGTTTCTGGACCGGGGTAGATCCAGATTTCATGAATTTCCAGACCCGGGGAAATCGGGGAGACTTGCTCTCCAGAGGGGGGGAAAACCCGGAATACCCCCCCTCTGCGCACCTATGATTGAGAATCATCTGATTCAAAGAAATCGAAAAAAAATTCTAACGAAAATTTGAAATTAGACACTATGAGGTATTTTATTGATTGGAAATGTGGTGTTTTTGAATACTTTGAATCCATTCGAGTGATTAAAATACCAAAAAATAATAAGAAACGGCCTGTGTCGAATAGGGTGGAATGAAAAATTTACGATTTGTTTACTGATTTTTTTAATCTTCACATTTCGCCCATTCAAAAGGTGTTATAACATTCAGGGCTTCATTTTAAACTGACACAATTCATCGATATATGGAAAATTCATTTATATCGATTTTTTTACTGCATTTTTTTCAGACGCGTTTGGCTTGCGTTGAATAGGGTGGAATGAAAGAGAGCTATCGATTCAACGAAAAAAAAGGTCTAAAATTTTGGACGTCTAAAGGGGTTTATTCAGGAACCCAACTTTGAATGAAAAATGTTCTATGTTGTGTTATTAGAACAGATTAGAACAATGTACCAAATTTCATTTTTCCGCATTTTCACGCATGTTATTCAATAAAATACTCAATGATTCGCATATGTCCAAAGCGTTTTTACCATGCAAGTACACAGACAAAAATTGTGTCATTGCAAATATTTCTTTGATAACTAACATTGTTATAATGAAATTGCTATTCTTTATTGTTTGCTGATAACCGAATTTTTGAGAGGTTTCCGCATTTGCAAACTCTTGGATTCTTCCCAACGCAAAAAACAGCGTGTTACTAGAAGGCGAGCTGAAAAAAACCTCATCTTTGGTTTTGCTCTAGCACGTCATTTTTTTTTTTTTTTTTTTGTTTTGATATTTCGGCTGTTTTCTCGATTTTTTGTGATTTTTGGTGATTTTTTTGAGTCACATTTTAGTCTATAACTCGATGCTGGCTAAGAATTTTGAGTTACAATGTTCAGCAAAGTTGTAGATAAAAGTATTACAAACAAAATTGCCGAACATACTATGCATCTAATATCACAACTGTAGAGTCCATGGAGCAAAATGTCGAAAAAGGTGATTTTTCGACCATTCCATACCCGATCGATCAAAATTCACATCGACCCTCCCAGATTTGAAAAAATTATATATGGTTCGATTAGTTTAGGCCCAACTTTTTGAATCTCTTCCATTCTTTGGATTTCTTATTTTCCAGCGCACTCAGTTTTTTGTTTTTCCAGGGGCATTTTTGATTGTATCTAACAGTTTGATATGGAACGAAACGTTGGATTGCCCATCAATAGTACGTTGTAAAATCTCAACTTTTTGCGCCAGAGTTTTGTTCGAAAAAAGTGCCTGGAAATTTACACCATCAAGATGATGATTCATGTCATCATAATTGCCTCTTTTGATTATGAACTTGCGCTTTGGCTCGGAATTTGTGATAAAATTTCTTGGAGGGTAACGAAAAAAGTCAATTCTATCTAAAATATAAAAGTGTAGACCGAGTGTGAGAAAGAGTTGAGGACCTAAAAAAAAGGTCCTCAGCTCAGAAAAAGTTGAAAAGGGGTTTTTGATTCCACTCAAACCAAAAAGGGCTACTTGTGCGTGGAATTTCAAAGTCCATTCTATCTAGTGTAAGCCGAGTATTCGGCATTATAATGGCCATCATTTAGCAATGTTTCTCTCAATATAATGAAATTTTAGTCATACGTAGATGATACACGATAAAATGTCTTTTGTTTGTTGCCCAGACTACGCATTTTCCAGTTTTTTTCATTTTAATCGAACGCCTATTGTTCAACGAACAAAATATCGAACAGTTCGAACGAACAGTCGAACAAATAATAAACTCGAACGAACGAACAAAGGAACGTTCGTGGACAGCTCTGCAATCATGATCGATATGAAAAAGAATGAAACGAAAATCGTGTGTTTCATTATGTCCTTGACATTATATATACTATTGTGTTGCACTTTGTGATTTTTTTTTTGTGCGTCATTTTGACCATTTTGACGGTTTAAGTCGAAAAGTGAAAAAAAACATTTTCCATTGCTCCAACTTTGCTGAAGACATCAAAGCAATATTCTCAGTGTTTTTGAAGTTATGGCATTGAAAATGAAGATGACATTTTAAAAAAAATTCAGATTTCACTGACGAACCTTACATAAGTCCAAGTTTCCATGAAAAAACATGAGCTAGGGTGCTCAAAATTTGCATGTTGGTAAAAAATTATTTGAATTTTTTGATTTCGAAAAAAAAATTAGGGTTAATAACATGTTTTTTCGAGTAAAAATTCAATTAATGTTTTTTATAATTTCCAAATGTTCTCTATGAAAATCAAATTTTTTGCCTCATATGTTTGCAATTCTAAAAAACCATATGGCCAGGAGAGCCTTAAAAGTGAACACTTGTTTATCGAAAAAAAAAAATTCAAAATGCAAAAAAATTGGTTCATTTTCATTTGCGCCCATGGGTCTGTGGAAAAAATATCTGTACTTAATTCTGAAACACCCTGTATTGTATCGAGAATTGATTTAAAATTATAAACAAATGAATTGGTTTTTAATTGTTTCTTAGGTATCAGAATGTTGGATCAACCTTATATGACCGATTTGATCGAAGCTAATTCAATGGGTCATGAGCCACACAAAATTCACATTTATAGTGCCTCATGGGGGCCAACTGATGATGGTAAAACTGTAGATGGTCCCAGAAATGCTACAATGAGAGCAATTGTTCAAGGTGTTAACGAAGTACGTTAAAAAATACACAAAACATTAGTTTATTTCATAAATATATTTCTATGAGTCATTCTTTTTGATTTTCATGTTTGGATAGAAAATTATGTTTATATTCTATGAAGAAATATGCGGTAAACGTTAGGCAGTAAAAGTTTGACATTTATACCGAAATGGTGTAAACCAATACATATTTACTCCAGTTTGGAGTAATCCTATATTTTATTCATGACAAGTGCAATACGATGACATTTTACTCATAAACTTCATCGAATGTAGACAAACATAACGAAACTTTCCAAACCGCTTAAATCCAGCAAAACGAAATCAAACATCGCGAAGCATTGCCAAACAAAAACGAATCTATTCAGAAGAAAGCACATGAGGATAATAACAATTCCGGGTTTAACAATTGTCACCCCTAGGCTCAAACCTAAATATTGGGATGGGTATAAAAGTGTCTATATTTTTAATTAAGCCAGATGAAAGGGTTTGAGCCTAGTTTTCCAAAACCGATTCTATTTAAAAAAAATTGTATACGTGTTTTGAATTAATTTATTCCGAACAATATTATATTTCGGTAAAAGTTCGAAGTAATTCATAGAAATATATAATGAAATAATTTATTCGAATTAACTTATTAATTAATCATGTCGATAAATAAGTTCGAATTTTAATTCTAGTTGATGATAAGGTAAAAATAATAGATTAATTCTGAAAAAACCGAAAGTATTTATTCGAACTGAGTTATTAATTAGTTATGACTTTTCGTGCATCAACACTATTTTAAATGAAGTAATCAAAGAGCTGTTGGAAATTACGCTTTCTGATATTCGCACAACAACAATTCGCGTGTTCAACACTGATGATCTGTTGACTGAGAAATTACCAATACATTCAGAGAATTGTCAATCGCATGTGTTGAACTCCGATGATGTATTTAAAGGTAGAAAATTGATTTTATAAATTTTTATTATTTGAAATTTAGTTGAAGATTTACATAGCTGCAGCTGAATAGGAGTTTTTGACTTCACAACTCGAGTGTAATATAGGAACTAAACCTCATCATTCAAAGTTGCTTAAAATTTTGTTAATATCCCGTTTGAATATAATATCCCATGCACACATTTTAGTAGGTTTGCAGATGAATGCACATTTATTGGGAGTCGTGAAATATGATACGACGAGAGAAAAAGAGTTCTATCGATAACCGATAGACGGTCATAAAAATTATGGATTCACAAAACATGTGTATATGTAAAAATTGACCGTGTGTTGAAGTCAGGTTGAAGTACAAGTGTGCATCTGCATTTGCTACGAAACAATTTACGGACGTCCGCAACTTTTTTATATACATTCGGACAGTTGGAATGGACGGACAAATTGATACTAACACAGTTCTAAAAAATAATAAAAAGAAGAATGGTCTAGTGTGGAATCGGTAGCTTATGGCCACCCAAGTAAATGCCCAAAGTATTTTTGGAAAGGTAGCTCTTTTACATTTTTTTTGAAATTTAGGCGTTTTTCCACTTTTTCGAATCACTTGTAAAATCTCGTTCTTTTGGTAATTTAATCCATGTTTTGAGTAAATCAAATACTGTGGAGGATACAGGGAGGTAGTTCATGCATCATTGAATAATATTAGTCATCCTGTTATCTGAAACGATGAACAATAGCATAAAAGCAAAAAAATTCAAAAAAATTATAATTCTTTACTCCCCTTTATACACACAACAATATTTTATGATCGGTTGTAGATTCGATTTTACTGTCTAGAGTAAAGTTGTAGATCTTGACGTGGTGAGAAATTGAAGGAGTCGACCCCAAGAAATCACCCCAGAGAGTCAAAATCAACCTCAAATGTTACCAATTTCGCGGGTCTTTTTCGCATCTGAGACGTAATTTTTAGGGGTTGACTCCTTCGTTTTTGTAACGTAAAGATCTGCAACTTTGCTGAAGACAGAATAATCAAATTTCCTACCGTTTGGAGATATGATTGAATTTCCAAGATGGGAAATATGAAAAAATTATACGATTTACTGTATAATTTCAGAATTTAGATGCTGTGCTGTCTAAAAATTCAATATATTTATTTTGTGTTTATTTATTTATTCATTTTAAGGTCTACTTTTGAGCCGACCGATTATAGTAGCTTGGAAAAGAGTGGTCGAAGACCCTCGTTAATAACCAAGATCTTTTCCAAAATAAATAATAGTGCAAATAGGTGAACAATATAAAAGATTAGATATATAAATTTATAAATAAAACTATAAAATATTATATGGACAAAAAGTACACTTTTTCCACCGACATCTTCTCAAAAATAATACTTTTGGGGTATTTTAAGTATAACTTAAAAGTAGAAAAATGGTAAAATTGTGAACAATCAATATTTCCGTTTCGTTTTATTTTATAATTATAATTGACGTTATCGATTATTAGGGTCGAAATGGATTGGGAAACATATATGTCTGGGCTTCAGGAGATGGAGGCGAAGATGATGACTGTAACTGTGATGGATATGCAGCATCAATGTGGACTATATCAATCAACAGTGCTATAAATGATGGACAAAATGCACACTATGATGAAAGCTGCAGTTCAACACTAGCTAGTACATTTAGTAATGGAGCGAAAGATCCCAACACTGGTGTTGCAACAACAGATCTGTATGGAAAATGCACAACTACACATTCCGGCACAAGCGCCGCAGCACCTGAAGCAGCTGGAGTCTTTGCACTTGCACTAGAAGCAAAGTATGTTTTGATATGATATTATATATTTTAATGGATTGATTATTAATATAATAAATCTTTTTTTTCTAATTTAGTCCAATATTAACCTGGCGTGATGTTCAACATCTTACCGTCCTTACTTCTAAACGAAACTCATTGTTTGATGCAAAGAATAGGTTTCATTGGACAATGAATGGTGTTGGGTTAGAATTTAATCATTTATTCGGGTTTGGTGTATTAGATGCGGGATCGATTGTGACTTTAGCTAAACAATGGAGAACTGTACCAGCTCGGTATCATTGTGAAGCCGGTGAATACACTGATTTGAGGTTAAACTAATTTTATTTCTTCCTTCTTCTGTTCCTCTTTATCGCTTAAGAATGTTCCTTGCTACTAAGTTTTCGGTGTTTTCTGATCTTGATATATGGTTTCCTTCGTTTTATAGACAGTTTAAATTTTCTGGTGCCATTTTCTTTGTATGCAATCAAATCGGGTGTATAATTTGAATATAATATTTATGTTTAAAAACAACCATATATTTAAGCAGTGTAACGAAAAAAATGTTATACAAAGTAGTCACTATTTTTCCCATCTCTCTGGCAAAAAACAGATTTCTCAGTAGAAGGATATCCTTAAATCTTTATTTGAAGTACTCACCGCTTATAACCACCGCTAGAAAAAGTAGCATGTTTTAACGCATATTAGAAAAACTAGAAGAAAATATAAGAAACTAGAGACATATTAACCTTAGACCTGTCCTCTGAGATCTCATCATATTTCTGTCCTCTCGGGCACTCAGTGCCCGTGGTATATTTTGTATGATAAATTGACATTTTTTGAAAAAAAAAATCGAATTTCTGCAATATTTCAAAAATCACTCTACCGATTGTGTGCGTCAGACTCGCAGCTATATTCCACATCCTGTGCTGACAAAATTAAAGACTTTCTTCCTAACAAATCATTTCGTAATATGGATGCCCACAGAGGGTTTTGCATGAAAATTGACATGGATCCCAATTGGGATTAAAATTGTCTGTCAAATTTATGTTCGATCCAAATATGCATCCCAAAAATTTTCCATACAAAATATATGGAATTTTTTTGGGGGCACTGAGTGCCCGAGAGGACGTACAGAGTATATGCATGATTCACCGATCTCATTCGGAAATGTGACACACAAACTCAATGAAACTCACACTGTAGGTAGAGATTGAAGTGTTCTTTATGAAAAACATCACCATATGATGTTTGGTTACATATTTACATTTTTATTTCAAATTACATATCGGCTCGGGCACTGAGTGCCCAGAGGACAGGTCTAAGGTTAAATGAATCTAGCTCTACTAAAATACGAGCCTACCCCCTAGGATGTGATGCATTTTTCACAAAAAATGTCAAGGAGAAGTGGCAAGTACTCGCAAATTCGGTTCTAATGAATTTTTAAAAACTCAAATTCGACCAGGGGTGTAAGTAGAGTGAGTCGACTCAACTCGGCAAGGAAATTTCTTGGAGGTCGACTGCTGCTCGCGAGTCGACTCGGAAAAGTTGAGTGAAGTCGAGTGAAAACCACTCAAAGTTCATTTATATGTAGTTTCTGAGTGAACTCAAGTTAAGTTCACTCCGAGTCGACTCGGTTTCAGAATTTATTCAATATTATTTATAAAAATTTTAGTCGTCATTATTTTATCGTTTCACTTTGTTGGGATTTGATATTCTATTTAAAACTCAAATAATTGTGCAATGAATAGAAAAATCGCACATTTTTTTACCAATTTTTTTACCAATTCTAAAGGCCCATCATATCATCAGAACACACTCAATTCATTTATTAGATCAAAACAGAACCAATTCATTCCTCAATTGAAATCTTTTTGTTCAGAAGAAAGATTTTTTGATATTTTAATAATTTGAATGAATTCAAAAAAATGCATTGGTACCACACAAACTGATTCCGATCATTAAAAAGCCTCGGAATAATGGATTCTAAATTCTCATATGAAAAAAATCGAATGTTTCAAGCCCTTTCAAAATGTCTGATTGCAAATTTTTGCTCCGATATTTTTCGATTTCTTTGAACTAGAGCATTTTTAATCAACCTGTGAGGATTTTTTTTTACATTTTCCTATATTTTGGTGTTTCGAATGGATTCAAAGAGTTCAGTGGCACAAGATTAACTGTTTCCAATCAATAGAACATCTCGAAATGTCCAATTTCAAATTTTCATATGAAAAAATTCGAATGTTTCAGCCCACCCTATTCCATACAAATTCCGATTTTTCTTCGTTTTGATATTTTAATGGCTCTAATGGTTTCAATAAGCTCAATAGCATCACACAATCTAATTCCAATCATTGAAATGCCTCGGAATGACCAACTTCAAATATTCATTAAAAAAAATAAAAACATTCATTCCTCAATTGAAATATTTTTGATCCAAAATAAAAGATTTGTTGATATTTTAATAGTTTTAATGAATTCAAACAGTTCAGTGACACCTCACAAACTGATTCCGATCATTAAAATGCCTCGAAATAATGAATTCAAAATTTTCATATTAAAAAAATCAAATGTTTCAGACCACCCTATTCCATATAAACCATTTTGTTTCAAATTTTGTTATTTCAACTGTCCTAATAAATTCAAAGAGTTCAATGGCGCTATATAAACTGTTTCCGATAAATAAAATACCCCATTGTGTCTAATTTCGAATTTTCGCTCCAATTTTTTTTTCGATTGCTTTGAAATAGAATGTTTTGAATCGATTCTTGAGAAGTTGTTTTTTTCATTTCGCATATTTTAATGGTCCAAATAAATTCAAAGTGTTCAGTGACACCACACAAACTGATTCCGATCATTAAAAAGCCTCTGAATAATGAATTACAAATTTTCATATGAAAAAAAAATCGAATTTTTCATTCCACCCTATTCGACATGGGCCATTTTTGATTATTTTGTGGTATTTTGATCGTTCAAATGAATTCAATGTGTTCAGTGGCATCATATCAACAGATTTCAAACAGTAAAATACATCAAATTGTCCGATTTCAAATTTTCGTTCAAAATTTCTTTCGATTTCGTTGAATCAGATGATTCTCAATGGACTTTTGAGGAATTTTTTGAACATTTTCTTATATTTTGGTGGTTTGAATGGATTCAAAGAGTTCAATGGCATGATATAAACAGATTTCAGTCATTGAAATGACTAAAATTGTCCGATTTCAAATTTTTGCTCCACATTTTTTTAGATTTCTTTGAAATAGAATGTTTTGAATCGATTATTGAGAAGTTTTTTTTTCATTTTGCATATTTTAATGGTTCAAATCAATTTAAAGTATTCCGTGGCGCCACACAAACAAATTCCGATCATTAAAAAGCCTCGGAATAATGAATTCCGGTGCCCGGTCAAAATCCCGAAAATGAAAATCCATAATACAAAAATCCATAAGTCAGAATCTCTAATGACAAAAATATATAAATGTTAAAATCCACACTACAAAAATCCCGAAAATAAAAACCCATAAAACAAAAATCTATAAAACGAAAATCTACGAGGAAACATTCATAAGGAAAAATACTTGGGGCTGATTGCAGATTATCAGGCCAAAACATGCACTAATATTCCCTGATATTCCAATTTATGTAGAGAAATGTACACCCATTCACAATATTCACTGCCGTGCATATTGAGTATTCTCAATCAGGAATATTACTGCACATCACTGCATATTGATGAATTAATGGTGTTGCCCGATGTTATATCATTGAATATGTGCAAAATATTCCACAATATTCCATAATATTCCATTATATTTGGCGTTGCAATTACCCCCTAGGAAAAATATGAAAGGAAAAATGCCCAATTGAAATATTTTCGGCGCCGCGCCGATGAAATGAACGATGATGAAACTCTTACTCACTCTATAGTTTTTCAATATTTTCTCGGTTTATTATATTTTGAATCATTTCTTTTTTATTATTTATTTATTCAATTTTTCTTCATTTCATTTGCTTTTTTCATATGTTAATAAAAAAAAAATATTTTTGAATTACGATATTTCACTGAAATCATGTCATCTTACTGGTTCAAAATATAAAACAATGTTTAAAACTAAGTATATTTCTATTAAAATATTTATAAGGAAAAATATGAACGGAAAAATGCCTAATTGAAATATTTTCGGCGCGGCGCCGACTTGATTGAGTACTTTCAACTTCATTTTTGATGAGGGATCTGTAAATTCGAGAGGGGTCTTCAAACGGCGGAGGGTCAATGCGAGCTGTGCGAACAACACACAAAAATGGACTGCATACTCTTTCTACATATAGTGTAGTAAATGATATACACTGCGAAAAAAAGATGTATGACATAGCGTATGCAAAATCATTTCAAATTGTTTACATACATCTTTTTTCCATATAAATCGTTTACTACACACTATGTGTAGCAAAAGCTAGGGGCTCGGAACTTCATAAAGAATAAATAAAGTACTATATAAGACGGATATTTTGCGGATTTTTTGATATCTCAACTTTGTAGGAACACAAAGTTATATTGCAAATAAAATGCATATACTGCAAATTTTGTATAGTTCCAAGCAGAGGTGCGCACGGTCGGAATTTCCAGGGGGGGGGGGGTCAATTTTCATTTTCAGTGATTTGGGGGGGGGGGGTCAGAAATTTTTTTCTGGTACTTAGGGGGGGTCTAGGGGGGGGGGTAATATTCAAATTTTGATCGCTTGGGGGGGAAGAATACGATAAAATGAAGATGTTTTATTTTTCTCCATATTTTTTGTAAAAATCTAAATTAAGTATGTTAAAACACCGTAAAATATATCTTTCCTTAAATAATTATTGGATAATTATACGAAATATTCAAAGAAATACATTTTTTGTTAACCGTATGCAAACCGAACTACAATGACGGACTTAGGTTCGGATATTTGCGGATAAAAATTCATATATAAAAATGGCTTATTCCGTAAAAGGTACACTAGTGTCATTTTTAGTAAAAAATTACTTCCAGTGCTCGCGAATTAGGCGAATTTATTCATTCAAAAAAGTTATGTAATCAAAATATCAAGATGATATTAGTTGGGGAGGGGTGAAAACAGAAAAATTTTCGTTTGAAAATGATCAGGGGGGGGTCAGCGGGGTCAGATTTCCCAGGCTGAAGGAAATTTCCAGACCGGGGTAGAAACCGGACAAAAATGGCAATTTTTGCTTCAGAGGGGGGTTAAAACCCGAAAACCCCACCCCTCGCACACCTCTGGTTCCAAGCCTCAAAAGTATGCAGTGTTTATGTCAGAACCTATGCTCGAATTACTTTTTCCGTAAAAAAATCGTCTCATCTAGACAAACCCAAAAAGCGTTTTCCTCAAGATCGGCTAAGCCACCCCTTAGTTTTATTAGTACGATTGTGTAAATTTTCTTCCAAATTGGTATCTCGTTTCTTGCTTCCAGAAATATATACAATATAATTTTTTCTTCAATAGACAAGTGACATCGGAAGATCCATTGACCTTAAAAATAACAACTAACGCATGTAAAGGGTCAGAAACTGAAGTAAATTATTTAGAACATGTACAAGCTGTTATTACTGTAAATTCCACGAGACGTGGAGACATTGAAATATTTTTGACATCTCCAATGGGAACTAGATCAATGATTCTAAGCAAACGAATAAATGACGACGACTACAGAGACGGATTCACAAAATGGCCATTTATGACAACACATACGTGGGGCGAATATCCTCAAGGCACATGGACCCTCGAAGTAAGTCCACATGTGAAATTAAATGTTATGATGATGGGTCCCAGCTAGCACAGCTATTCTCAGTGTGTATCACTGGGCCATATCATAGTATAACGTATTCTATTAATAAATTATGTATTATTAATAACGTACATGTGTCGTAAGCATTCATTTTAGTGTGCTATTATGTAATTATATAAAAACATATTTGCCTGCAAAGTTTTTCCCAATTAAGAACAAATTTTCGTGTTGCCTAAAACAGGCGCACTGCCCAGTCAAGGGTAGCACCCTAGTACAGGGTTGTTATTATTCGTTGAACCCATTTTCTTTTTGAATAAATCAAAGAAAACACCATTTTTTTCTGTTCGTGATAAAAATCAATTAATTGGGATCAAGTAAATTCGTTCACATCAATTTTTGAATATGATATCTCGTAAATGATCGCCTTTACCTCACATGGCGCAAAATGTCATTTTTTTGCAATTTCCATCACTTTGGCCAATGTTCAAGCCGACATAGTGGCTATTTCGCGTTGGATGTTGGCTTTGAGCTCAGCTAGAGTCCTTGGCTTGTTGATATAAGCCGTTGATTTCAAATATCAACACAGAAAAAGTCTGGAGGCATTGAATCACACACACATACCAAACCAAAAAAACCAAATTCTCAGGGAAAATTCCCCTTTCTGGGTTCATTGACTAAAACTTTTGAACGGGTCGACCGATTTCGATGATTGACCCGTCGTTGGAAAGGTATTGAAGAATACTATCAATTAGTTACTCAAAAACAGTGGTCAAGATTACACACCACGAGATATGTTACATAATCTAAAATAATTACCCCCATACGTCGCCCCTGCTAAATTTTTCTGGGTTTTACAAAAATTCATTTTGACGACAGCTTTCGTTTAGTATGGTCCTAAGCTACACGCGAATCGCGTGTAAGTATAATTTTGCTGGTTTTTGGCTATTTTTTTTTTGTCAAAAAATAAACCCTATCTTTAAAAAAAGGATGAAAAAATAGGACTTTTTTTAAATCCACAGCTGTTCATTTCACAACATTTTTGTCGCAAGCACTGTTCTGTGGTAAAAATCTACTTCGTCTTACGCTTCAAACGCGGTATGTCATTAGTCGATCTGACATCGCTGTCAAAAGTTATAGTGTTGCCAACGAATAATAACAACCCTGTTCTTGTAATAAATATAGTGGACTGGTCGCGATAACAAACTATATCCATTTTCTCAGCTCTCAGCATCTAGTTTTGTTCCTTTTCATATCACAAACACACCTACAAAATTTGAAACTCACAGAAATTTTTTTCTGGTACTTAGGGGGGGGTCTAGGGGGGGTAATATTCAAATTTTGATCGCTTGGGGGGGAAGAATACGATAAAATGAAGATGTTTTATTTTTCTCCATATTTTTTGTAAAAATCTAAATTAAGTATGTTAAAACACCGTAAAATACAATGACGGACTTAGGTTCGGATATTTGCGGATAAAAATTCATATATAAAAATGGCTTATTCCGTAAAAGGTACACTAGTGTCATTTTTAGTAAAAAATTACTTCCAGTGCTCGCGAATTAGGCGAATTTATTCATTCAAAAAAGTTATGTAATCAAAATATCAAGATGATATTAGTTGGGGATTTTTGCTTCAGAGGGGGGTTAAAACCCGAAAACCCCACCCCTCGCACACCTCTGCTTTTAACATGACTAAAACTGATGAATATGAACGAGGGTTATTTGAAAAAAAACTTGACTTTTTCTGGGTCTGGCTGGATCCAAATGCCTATCTACCTAAAATGTCGCCATTTATATTATAAAAATATGTGAAATCACATTTTATGCGGGTGAAAGATTGCGAATTTATTCGCAAACATTTTTTCATTATCAGACGAGATGAGTTCAATAGAACATTAACAACGTCGACCAATTTAAACAAAAATTCAATGATTAATGGCGAGTTCATATCATAAACATAAAATTTGCAAAAATAAAATAATTGACTTTAAATGCACGGATGTTTTATTATACCAATTCATTATTTTGTTCAAACACTGCTTTGCTCAGGAAAGAAACATTTCTTACCCATCTACTATTATATAATCTTAAATCATAATCTTATTGAGGAGGGCAACGAGTTCCATAGCGATTTATCCTGATTTCCAACGAGGCATAAAAAATGAATTTCCGTTGATAGACACGATGACAGCAGCCGTTTATAAACACGATCACAGCCATGTGAAGCAAACAAATTGGGTCGTGAAAAAAGGGGGACTTCTACGATAAATGAAAAAGTACCGTGAGGACTCCCATTTTTTATGTTAACAATCAAAATTTTGTCCAATTTTGAGTGGATATGCAAAAGATTGGCAACCAAAAATATGTTTTTGTGGAAAATAGCATAGGTTCTCACCAGGGGTCCGAGGGGTACAACCAAACTATATTGGTTCTGAGATTTATAAATACAATCATTCCATATATGTGGTCATACAATAGATTCGATTCAGAAAATTTTTGACTCTCTGCTCCGAACCCATATAAACTGAACCGGGGGGTTCGGGGTTTATACCTCTGAACGAGGTATAAACAGAGTGGTAGGGCTGTCAACGAACATGAATTTTGCGCACGTTCGTTCGTTCGTAGCATTTTTTTTGCGAACAATGCTCGTTCATTTGCATGTTCGCAAAAAATATTTAAAAAAATGAAAATATATGCCTTCGTCGATTTTTCCATGCAAAATGTTAGTAGAAAAACCCAACTTTTTTGACAAGACAAACATATAATCCAAAGAAAAGACCCCCATACGTAAACCAAAAATTTAGAGAGATTGCTACGGAACTCGATATCACTCTGTATTGTTAACATTTCTAATTTCCTTTTCTTTTAGGTCAAATTCAATTCGCAGCAGCCTCGTACTGGATGGCTGAAAGAATGGTCGCTTGTACTACATGGCACAAAAGATCCGCCATATCGTTCATTAGCCCCGTCTTCGCCACATTCCAAACTTGCGATTGTTAAAAAAGCTCACGAGGAAAAGACAATCTAATTCAAATCTAAAAACTGTGAAAAGAAGTTCCAAAATATTTTCTCAATTTATTTTTATTTTTCAATTTCGTGTAATTTTATGTTGTTTAAGTTTAAATTTGAAAGAATAAATAACAAGTTCTATATCCATTACAAGGCTTTCTTCTAGTAAAAACTGTTGCACAGGAGATAAATAAGTATCCCTTTTGTAGATATAATATGCATTACTTCCATGCTTATTGCTAATGGTATTTGTTACCGATGCTGCCTAACGGTTCGAATAAATTAGTTGGAAATAGAATTCACACCATCTATATCGATATGTTATTTACTTGTGTCAGACAGCAATCGACTTCGGTATTGCGTCCACAACTGTGTAGAGATCACATGCAAAAATATATTTTTTTTAAATCATGTAATCTTTTTTAGTTCTGAACTGGGCACACAATTTTATCTGATTTGATAAATCAATAAAAGCCTGAATCAGGTTAAAAAATCGTTTCATTTTTTGGCCTGAAACAGGTCAAAAATGTGTTACAAATTGTTCATTGGGATACAAACATTAATGTTTAATTTGAACATGATGAACGAGATGGCGTGGTCTTGGGAGACTACCACATCGTTTACATTACCGAGATAGGAATGTTAAGAACCATTGTTTGTTACTATCGATCGTTAAGTGAGGGTTTGATTCTTTGATTATTCAAAGTTCTTTGTGTTGGAATTATGAGTAAGGAGAATAAAATACACAAGTATACACACAAAATTCATCCGTTCACAGCTCATTTTGCATGAAAAATCCAGAAAATGCGCATTCATTTTCATTTATTATGTCAAATGTGTATCTACAAATGATTCGATCGTATTCGAATGCAAATATTTGAGAAATGTTTGCACATTTCATGCAGAATAAACTCTGAAGTGAAGAATTTTTTTCTGTGCTGGCCAGTTGGGAAGCTTGTTCGGAACTAGTCCGTTTTTCGACCTCAACACGGACTTGTATCGTTCTAAATCGTTTGGCAATCGATTTCTTGGCAAAAATCGGTCAGATAAGGTCAAACGTAAGTCTTTCTAGATTGTTTCACCCACTTTTAATGCGGCTTCAAGTCGGCCATTCGCGCATATTCAAGAAAACACTACTTCGGGCACCCATAACTGCCGGATTATTCATCATAAAAATATGATACGCACATCAAATTAACTGGAAATGCCATCGAATAATGAAAAATATTCTTTGTTCCTGCACTCTCAGCCGAAAAACGAGAATTTTCAGAGAGCCATTTTTTGAGATTTGATACACTAAAAGTACACGACAAAGTCTACTAATAGCTCCCAAACTCTGCATTACCCATTAGTAAGGTATTACAAAACTAACTCTGGGAAAATTTGAACACCAGGCCCGTATTTAGAGGGGTGCTAGGGGGGCGCATCCCCCCTGGCACCTTCTGCGCCCCCACAACTCCTTCACGCGCACAAAATTTCAACGAAATCTCATAATGGAACTGAGGACAGCAAAAAATTGAATTTTTGTTTAGTATATCGATTTCTGTTAATGTTGCCATCGCAAGAGAATTTTAAAATTGATATGTTTATGTAAATTCAAAATCCCTACCATTTTGTACTCAGTTACAATTTTGCGGTTAAATATGATGACATTTCGTCTCAAATCGGTTGAAATACGGAACACAACCGATTTACGGACGACGATTTGATATTTTTCATTAATATCAGTCGAAAAAACAATATGTAGAAATTCAATTTTTTTCCCTGGAACCGAAATTTTCAGGTGAACAATTTTCTTTGGGCCTTTTGTGAATGGCATTTTGATTCATTCATCTTCTCCTCTCAAATGCATATAGGTGAAAATTCGTGTTCCACAAAGTTATGAATAAAAAGGGGGAAATTTTGTTGCGGAATAAACGAACCGATTACTCTAACCTTAAGAGTACTGTCACTCAATTTCTTCTTTGTGTGCATACATGTATGAACGTGCATTTATGAGCGAGCTCTAATAAGTAAAGATAGATTCATTCACAAAGTGAAACAGGCCAAATTAACACCAACGTGATCGTTCAAAAGTTTTTTGTCGCTAAAAAAATCAGTTTCGAAATATTTGATCGTGTTTTGCATAAAATCGAATCTCGATTTCAGGAAAATGGTGAAATCTTAAAAGCCATTGTAGAAGCGAACAACATACTCTATTTCCCAAACTAAATGCTGTAAAATGTTATAAAAACCTGCGAAAATATACATGAACAAATAAAGACTTTCGTATTTGAATCTTTTTTCTCCGAGGCGAGTGGAATGTCATTAAATTCATTATTTTTAATTAATTTTCAGATCTGCGCCGTATTCTAGGGATGGGGCGTATTCTAGCTATCTCACATATGTAGCTATCTCGCGATACTATTTTTTCGGAAAAATATACGCTAAATAATAGTATTTTCACGAATATTCAAAAATAGCTTTTTTTCGCGAAAATACATTTTGTTTTTGAACATGTCTGTGCATGCTTTATTGAAGATAAATAAAGAAGAAAAGAAATAAAGTCGCCGACTCTTATGAACTAAAATCTCCTACTTCAAATGAATTCAATAAACAGTCAATGGTATGGAGAATTCCAATCAAGTCGACGCCATTTACTTGGAAATCAAGAAAGCATTCGATTCTGTGAATGTTAACTTATTGTGTCACAAACTGAACATAATGGTCTTAATAACCAATTACTCAAATGGATTCAGAATTATTTGAGTGACAGGCAGCAAATGGTGATAATGGGCACTTATTTCAACATTTCAAATCCAATAAATGTGACATCCGGTGTCGGTCAGAGATACCCAATAGGAGCTACTTTGTTCATTTTATTCATCATCGATCTCCCATCCTATGTCAAACACGCCGCTCGGGGGTAATCGCACTTTCGCAACTGTGAACCAATGCCACCAATACGACCAATATTCACCACTGTGAATGTTCGTGTGAATGTCACGAACTGCTTGACGAACTGTCAAGCGAGCTGTCAAGCGCAATTGGTGTATTGGTATTTGTGTATATTGGTCTACATTGGTGATACATTGGTGAGTATTGGCGCATTGGTGTTGAGACAAATATTGTGGCAAATGTGGCCAATGTCACCAATGTCACCAATGCGATTTCCCCCTCGACACGCCGCGATTCATTTATTTGCTGATGATGCGAAAATCTCGCTCCCAATCAAAACAGGTGACGATTGTGATATTCTACAAGCTGATCTAAATGAGGTAACAAAATATTTTGACTTACATTGCCTACAACTGAATGTTCAAAAATCACAATCAATAACTTTTCATAAGAAAAGAACACCAATTGAATATGTCTACACGATTAACCGCCTAGCTATAGAAAGGGTCAACCAAATTAAAGACCTTGGCGTTATATTAGACCATAAACTTTCATTTTTGAACCATATTGAATTCATAACAACAAAGGCGAAATCACGACTAGCTTGGGTGAGACGATTTTCGAGAGAATTCATGGGTGATAAAAAAACTGTTCATGACATTCGTAATGCCGATTTTAGAATACGCATCTCAAGTATGGTCACCATTAACTATGAATCACATCAAGAGCATCGAATCAATTCAAAAACAATTATTGCTGTACGCATTGAGGAAAATTAAGTGGCGTGACCGTTTCCACTTACCGCCATACAAACACCGACTATTGTTGTTACATATGAATTCACTAGAAGACAGGCGAACCATAGCTCAAATCATATTCGTCCATTCATTGATCAACGGTAGCATTTGTTGTCCATCATTACTAGCCAGATTAAATTTTAATATTCCTCGGAGAACAAGAAATTTCATACTACTAAGAACGAATTTTTTAAACGATCCACTAAATTTAATGTTAAAAAAATATTATTCATATTCATTCATGTTTGATCTCAACCAAAGTAGCAATATTGTTAAAGAAACACTAAAAAATC
Source organism: Aphidoletes aphidimyza (assembly GCA_030463065.1). Classification (NCBI taxonomy): domain Eukaryota; kingdom Metazoa; phylum Arthropoda; class Insecta; order Diptera; family Cecidomyiidae; genus Aphidoletes; species Aphidoletes aphidimyza. The sequence continues at coordinate 16,493,812 of CM059998.1, read as the reverse complement.
GTATGTTTGTGATATATGCGACCTTAATTCAGTGAGCCAAAAAAAGCTATTTTAATTGCAAAATTTAGCCATTTTAAACAGCTATTTTAAAAAAACGGAATAGCTCTTCTTATTCGGTGAAAAATAGCTATTAAAAATGACCTGCCCATCCCCACTGTATTCAGCCGTATTTAGGAACATTTATTCCGAAAATATATTCCCATGAAAAATGTTGATGGGGTTTAACCTGTTGTTAGCGTTTTTTGTAACGAAATCCATGTACGGAGGCCAAATTATATGAAAAATCGAAAACCAATCATTCCTAGTTTTTGGACTGATGAAAAGGTACAGATTAAGGATTAAAAAATACCGAAATTACCGAAAAAATCGGGCAAGTGATTTTCCCGGAATCACCATGAGTTCTAAGGTACCGTGTTTTTGAAAAAATGGAAGAATTGAATAAATTCCAATCCAGCTTCTATATAATGAATCGTTCGTGTCTGGGTTGTATGCTGGGACTATACACATCGATTCTATGCCTTTATTAGGTTAAATTTGCGTCCAGGCTCCTTGGAATCCACTAAAACCCACAATCTGGAAGTTCCAATGGAATCAAATTCCAAGTTGATTTATTTGTTAATTATTCATCAGAATATTAACACTCCAAAAATATCAATGAAACACCTTCACGGACTCTTTCAAAATAGTGCAGAATCTACACTAACAACAGACATAGGTTAAAAAAAACAATTTTATATATTGTAACAATGTATTTGAACATTTTTACTTTTCCAATAGTGCTGCCACATAGTGCAAAAGACGTAAGAGCGAAGAAATGCTCATACATAAATACCCTTGGCTTTCGGTTATATTGTACTATGCGGCGACACTGTGAAATTGCAATATAATGTTCAACAACAAATCAAGAATATATATATATTTTATATATAGGGGAGGACGGGGCTGAGTGGAACGCTTTTCTGTTTTTCTCAATATTTCCCGACCCAGGTCGAATTTTGATTCAAGTCTGGTATCATATGATAGCTATTGATTTTTGATAGAAGACACTTATGATGTGTGACCACCCCACGAAAAGTTATGGCCAATTTTCTGAGCACAACTTTCTCGGGGCTAAGCGGAACACCCCCATTTTCAATGCAATTCAAATTAACTATTACGCATTCAAGTACCTAAACATGTTTTATTTTGTTTTAATTGTATTTTTTAACTTAAACTGTTATAAAAAATTAATTTGGAAATGATGAAAATTGGCGAAAAAATGATGAGTAATAAAAAAAAATATTCTTGTTCCGACTCTGATTCTGGATCCATGTTGCAACTGTTTGACGACGCTGGTCGATTCATAGAATTCAGAGAGGAGGTGTTCCGCTTAGCCCCGAGGAAAATGTTCCGCTTAGCCCGAGGTCCATTTTTCAGCAAAAATTCGATATCATAAAATTTTCAAAATAAAATCAGTTTTTTTTAATTTCACTCTCATTTGACGACAACTGCCGTTGAGCTGAGAAAGGGGAATACTTTTACAATGTTTTTTTGTTATTTCGTAATAATACGAATTTCTGCATCAGGTGAACTATAGGAAAACCTTGTAAACGGTGCCAAAATTATTCTTTCTGTGCTTGGAATTGATGTGTTTCTATTCAGAGTATATATATACTATATACTGCATACAGGGTGTTTCATGCATCAACGTCGGTTTTCTGGGCTCAAGCCAAGAATAAATGTCCAGGGCGAATATGGTTCAACTCACATATCGACCAAGATATGAGCATATGAATTTATGATTACAGGGGAAGGATTCCGATTTGGGATCAAACATTTATTTTAACAAATAAAGGGTTTTTCAATAAGAGCGCTACAAAAGTTTTTTTAAATAAAACAAAAACGGTTTTGGATATCAATCAAATTCTTTATTCCTGTGAAAGTACATTCGATACCATTATGTATGGAACTCGATTTCTTTTGCATGGCCACCACGGGCACGCTTGCAGAAGTCCAGATGCTGAACCCAATTTTCGACGGTTTTCAAGCATAAATCGGCCGATACTGCTGCAATTTCACGTTCGATATTCGTACAAAGTTCATCAATCGTCGCTGGCTTGTTGGCATAGACCATAAATTTGACGTAGCCTCACAGGAAATAGTCTAACGGCGTCAAATCTCATGACCGAGGCGGAAAATTGACTGGGCCATTTCGTGAGATAACACGTTCACCAACCTTGGTTTTCAATAAATCGATTGTGACATTCGCTGTGTGTTTCGGGATGCAATGGTGACTCATGGAGTACGTGTGGATTGCTGCCTGACCAATAACGCATATTTTGCTTATTGACGATTTTTCGAAAAAAGCGCTTTTAAAGTTTTGACCACTGACTCTGAATTTCGGTAGTGAATTTTAATAATTTCAACTCGTTGTTGGATCGTATATCTTTCCATGATGAAATGGCAAACCTTACTGAAGAGAAATGTCAAGAGAGCGGGAAAAAATATTGCGTCGTTTGCTGTCCCTTTCGGTCTACTTTTGTAGCGTCCCTATTGAAAAATCCTTTACCAAACAATTTGCATTTTTGACCATTTTTGAATAAAGGTAAATTTCAAAACAACCACTTTTATTCAAAAACTATTGACAATTCCGGGATACCATCTTCTAGATAGTTATAGTCCAAATCAAGACAGATAACTTTCTCCAAAGAAACATGGTTAAATTGTCGACAATGAAAACTTTCATTTAACACTTGATAGATTAGCATATCTTTATGAAACACCTTGTATTGTATATATATAATATATATTGGGTGAGAAAAGAAATCACAATCCGGCAGCGCATTCAGTGTTCAAGAAACAAAGTTCAGTGAATCTGAATCACATTTCCTTTCGATAACATTGATCATTTATTCGTAAAAGCCCTATGTAGAGCCATGTTAGCAAAAACGCATCGTTATTTTCATGATACGTGAGCGCTGCCGAAATTCGTCATTTTCAGTCTCAGTCCAATACATCATAATTGAGTTGATTTTGTTATTATAAATATGGTAAGAAAAAGGTATCTAATAAAGATGGAATGCATTGAGCCAGATGTCCTTTGTAGTTAATTATACCCATTTCAAGTTTTAAAGGTAAAAATTATTTATTTATTCATTTTTCACCGCCAAGGTCTAGCTGTATAATATGTTGGTTTGCAGGAAAACCACACTCCGCGTGTTAATGAGATGACATTGAGTATGTTGCACTATAGTTTTTCCCTATAATATATTAATATCATATATCGATGTATGACGTTAACATGATTAATATGATATATGCAAATTCACATAACGTTTCTCATCGTTGTTGTTAATATGATAACGTTAATATCATGTATTATATTATAAGTATATTCGCATATCCATCTACAAAAAGTTCAAACCGTAAAAAATTCGTTCACACCACCAATATTCCAAAATCATATATTCTTGAACTCAATTCCATGACGCCTGGCTCATGGGTATCCTATTAAATATGTTGATAACTATCATATTATTGATATTTTTCGAATCATACATGGCCAAGGGGGTGGTGTGAGTGGTTTAACCCTGAGCATCTCTGAGCTGGATTTTAACCCACCCTGGAATATTGATTTGACCCCCGGTTATTCCCCGACTTAGCACACACCACCCCACCCTCCAGCGCACCGTTGATTTTTTTAAATTTGTGGTTCAAACTTTGGCCATGTATGTTTCCGAATCATATTTAATAAAATATTATTTCACATATTTTGGAAAAATATTTAAATATGGTGAGAGAATGTTCAGACGGACGGGATGGACAGTCCGGACGTCCGAAACTTTTTTTATATACATTCGGACAGACAAATTGATACTATTTCATTGTAGTTAATACGGGTACATACTAACGATTAAAGTCACAGCTATTTCAATCGAAAGTCTATGATAGGGTTAAGTGGGGCAACACGGGACACTCGATATGTCTCGCCTTAGGCAACACTTTTGTATCACACAGACGACGCTAGAGCTCGGTTCATGTTTTTGGCATGTCACGCTCCGATATTTTCGCTGAAAGTAAGTACTTAGACGGCCACCGCAAGTGCTTAAATCCAGTTTTCGTAAAGCCGGCTTTAATAAAAATCTGGGAGCAACATACCGGACAGCATATTTGTTCATTGTTTTGACTTTATGTGCAAGCGTTCGCAAAAGTATACCTTAGCAGCAAGCATACCGTATGCTCGGCATAATATGCTTGATTGTCGATATGCTGCATTCGCTACATTCAGGTGATGTAGAGAGATGTATAAGTGCCAACAACTTAATAAAAACATCTCTTCGAAGTAGCATTTCCTAAGAAACAGAAATATATATCAATTCTGACTTTTTTCTTAAATTATGCTCTGGTACAAACCATATATTGTAAACAAACATTTCATGTATAAAAATTCATAAAAACCGAATATTCACACTGACAGAAGAAAATATTTGTGATTTTATTTTGCAATGGGATTTTTAAAATGTTATTTTCGTTATTTTCATAAATTTTTATGTATTTTGTAGTATTACATTTCCGCACATCAAATGTGCACAGGCAAAGTATTGGTTTTGCCTCGACAATTCAACTCCACCGCGCCTGAATAAATAATTACCGATCGGGCTCAAATTTTGACCAGAATCTCAGTTCACCATGGGAACAAAGCTGTCTAAGCACTTTTTGATTTGGATACTCGGTTCCATACATGCACGAGGGAGGGGGTTTCCAGATTGGGCATTGTTATGCGGTGAGCATTGAACAGTGCAGACGCACGTATTAACTGAGTCGACACATTACCGATTGTATTACTGTGCGAAAAAAAAAGAAAGTAAAAGAAATTTCTATCCGCCACCGAATAAATTGTTTTTTTTTCCGTCAGTTTGTAACAAATTCCGAAATGCACTAGTGTTTAAAATCATTCGCCGCAGGCTGTGTCATTTTAAATAATAAATTAAAAAACCGTATCGCTAATTTCACCGCTATACCATCATGGGAGAAAATAATAATTCGACATTCAAATCAAACATGCCGGAACCAACTATGGACGCAAAACTTGATGCAATGCTCAACTTGATGCAAAACAACGCCACCAAACAAGACATGGATGATATAAAAGAGCGTATTGACTCTTTTAAAGCGACAACCAATGAAAAAATCCAAGAGATTGATCAAAAAATTATCGCCACATCATCGCTGACCGCGGAGCATGCAGACAAAATTGACTTGTTACAAGCCAACATTGAATTACTCAAACAAGAACATCTCAAAAACAATGTTTGCGTCTCAGGTGTGCCTCCAAATTTAATCAAAGATGAAAACACGGCTGATTTAATTACTCACATCGCAAGTAAACTAGGAACCGATATCAACAGAAGCCATTTTTCATCATATGCAGTTGCTAACAATAAATTCGTCATTGTACAGTTTCACACACTCAAACATAAACAAGAGCTGCTTGGTAAAATTCGCACACGAAAGAGTTTAATGGTCGAAGAGGTTTTCAATATACAATCGAATAGTCAAATCTACATTAATGACCACTTAACACCATATTTTAATCGATTGTACCTAATTGCTCGCAGAGCAAAAAAAGATGGAAAATTGGCGTCGGCATCGTCATTTGGCGGCAAAGTTAAGGCTCGTAAACATCTCAACGATGTTCCAATTCTTATCACCAACGAGAAACAGCTACAGACGCTAATTGACATGGAACAGAGCGACACAACACAAGATGAAAACCAGCTTGCAGAGAGTGAAATGGAGACAAGCATTTCGTCACAAACAACAAATTCCAACCGACGCGCACACCGTCCGCACAACGACCACATCAACACAGATCAAAGTTCATCACAGTCAAAAGCACCCAAACGCCGTGCACCACAGAACAAAGAAGAAAAAAACATAAAAAAAAACAAAGAAGTAGTAAATTTCATCATTTTCACTAGCTAATCCACACTCATCGTATTTAGAATTAATCAATTTTATTTATCCAATCTTATTTTCGTTGTTTTTATATAATTTTTCTCATAACTAACACTACTAACACTTATCATGAATAATTTTAATCGGAGCTACGAATCATATGCATCGAAAGTCTTTAAAAACATTCAAAACCAAATCAAATTGAAGCATGCAAACAATAGACTTGTATTAGGCAAATTCAACATTCTCTACTTAAATATAAATTCCATTATGAATAAACTTGATGAAATTGAACTTCATTTGCATGAGTTATTAAAGAGCCACACAAACACAATTATACACTGCATTGCTCTCACGGAAGTCAGACTACATGAACAACAGATACCTTTCTTTAATATACCACATTACACGTCATTCGTCTCAACACGAAATGATGGCTATGGTGGTGTTGCATTATATGTACACGACAGCATAAATGCTCACTTAATAGAAAAAAAATCATCGAATAATATTGAACTAGTAGTGGTGAAACTATTTGAGCTATCGGCATCGGTGGCTGTTGTATATAAACAACCATCAATCAATGATGAAATATTTATTGACTTTTTACACTCTTTCATTGAAAACAAAAAAAACCTTATAATTGTAGGAGATATGAATCTCAATCTACTTGCTGATACCAATACATCCAAACAATATGTAGATGCCTTATCGTCAAGTGGCTATGTGGTATTGAATAAGATAAGTGAGTCGTTCGCTACACGTTCAGCTACACGCACAGTCAATAATGGCCTCACTACATCTAGGACCATTATTGATCACATGATCACAGACTGTATACGGTTCTCTTTCAAGTTATCGCAGTGCGACACACCGCTCTCCGACCACAGAGAAATCTTGCTCTCTATTGACAATAACCGAACAAATGACTTCGTTCTCACATCAACGCTGAAAACTACAATAACGAATTAGAGCAGTTATTTGAACTGAATGACTTTGACACATTTGAAGACCTTGTCAATGGTATAGTTGCATGCAAGAATAGAAACTCCCAACTTATTTCGACAACACGCAAATTAAATCCACACAAACCTTGGATCAATTCCGAATTGGTAAAATTAATAACAGATCGAAAAAGGTATTTCTTACTTCGTAAAAAATCTCCATCGAATGTTTATCTCAACAACAAATATACCACAATCTGTGCAGAAGTTAAAATAAAACGGCATCTAGCGAGAGTAAACTATAATTCAAATACAATAAACAAACATATCAATGACCCTAAGCTAATGTGGAGTAAATTGAATCAAATTATTTATAATAAATTGAATGAAAAAAAAACAGTGCCTGCCCTTAACATAGACAATGGAGAAACTACAATTAACAGACTTGAAATTTCAAATACACTTAATAAATTTTTTATGAATACGGGCAAATCTCTTCATGATTTAATTCCACCAGCGGTTATTTCCCACAATATGAACACCCCCTTTATAAATAACCATTCCATGTTCTTGTTTGATACGACCTCTGAGGAGGTGTATCTTAAAATCGTGCAAATGAAAAATAGCAACACAATCAAAGAATTTATCTCATCCAATACATGCAAATTACACGGTCTCAAACTAGCCCCCATCTTATCCAAACTAATAAACAATCATTTTGTTACGGGTTCTTTTCCAAATATTTTGAAGTGTGCCCGTGTAATACCACTCTATAAAGATGGCGATCTATTATCCGCGTCCAACTATCGACCCATTAGCATTCTTCCGGTTTTTTCAAAAATATTAGAATCAATACTCTGTGATAGAATAAATGACTTTCTCGGACAACACAATATCATAAACAAAAACCAATTTGGGTTTCAAAAAAATTCAGGAACATTATGCTTCAATGCAAATTGGACTCCGTTTCTGGGATGGCTGCATGTAGTGTTTTTATCGATCTCCGGAAAGCATTTGAAACGGTACCACATGAATCGCTATGTGCTATAGCAAACAATTGTGGAATCAGAGGGAGTATTAATTCATTAATTCGCGAATATTTAAAAAATAGAAAGCAATATGTTGATTTAAACGATAAAAATAGTGACACTGAAACCAATTCCAATCCCTTTGCGGTACCACAGGGAAGTAACCTTGGGCCATTATTGTTTCTTTTATATATTAACGGAATATTTGACTTAAAACTCAACGGTACACTAATTTTATTTGCTGACGATGCTGTGTTGATTTACTTCAACACGGATATCATGTTACTTAATCAAAAAATACAACAAGATCTAAATTCCATTGAAAATTGGCTTCGTGAAAAAAAACTAACACTCAATGCAAACAAAACCAAATATATGCTCTTCAAATTAACTGGACCACCGATAACACACAATGAGTTTTCTCTTCAAATGTGCAATAAACCACTAGACCGTGTCTCTTCATTTAAATACCTTGGCATTACCCTGCAGGATGATTTAAAATGGGGACTACATATTGATTCTCTGTGCAGAAAAATAATTGGCTTCTCAAGCGTGATGAGTAGACTTGGAAACAAGCTCTACTTGTCAACAAGATTATCGGTATACTTTTCAATGATACATAGCCATTTGGTATATCTACAGCCTGTATGGGGTACATCAGCAACACAAATTGACATTAGTCGCTTACAAATAGCCCAAAATCATGCATTGCGTAAAATTTTCAATTATGATTACTTTCAATTAGATTTGAGTACTGAAGACATCAGAAAAAAATACCAAATATTGAATATCAAACAGTTGATTCTACAAAATAGGCTAATTATGATGTATAAGGTTTTGAATGGTTTAATGAAGAGCAACTACCGCGTAAATCTCGAACGTATTCACCACTATGAAACAAGAACAAGTAACCGCCCTCGCCCTGGTTCATTTAGAACAAACATGGGCAAATCTAGCATTTTCAGGAGCTCTGCTGAACTGTACTTTGGTCTCAATAATGCACTACAAACACTACCTTCAATTCACATTTTCAAAAAAACACTAAAAAAGACTATATTAAATGATAATAGCTGATATCTGTTGCTCATGATTTCCGACTGAATTTTTTTTTTCTCTAAGTTAATCCTAAATTAAAACTAACTCACTAACAAATTAACTTTAAGTTGACATTTCATTCCAACCGATACTATCTTATTTAATTGGTCCTAAAATAGAAAATCTATGGACTGGTCCACCTTATAACTTGTCTCTACCTTTACCTATTCCACTGTATAACCTGTCATTGAAAAATTTAAAAGATGTAGGTTTTAATGGTGAGACAATCATACTCATACCTTTTCCCTACCACACCAAATAAAACCGAAATGTACATATATGATTCTAATAATAAAAAAAAAAATGTGATAATAGGCATTAGAAGAAATTTACACTAGATAGAATCGATTTTTAAAAGTGATAACCTTTTGGCGATATTTCGTCTCTGCACTGCCCCACCAAAAATCAGAATATTATTTTAAACAGAGAAAAGATTATTAACTTTGATAATAAAAAATGGCTATTTTCAAATTCAATGTTTTTTTTTGCATAATGACAGCTTGATTTCGTCGCGAGCGTGATCATAGGTTCTGACATAGCCTCCAAGGTCTCAGATGACCCCCCATTAACTTTTCGGACCCCCTGTGAATTCGTTTCGTGGACCCTCTATGAATTTTCGGAGTTGAGGACCTTTTTTTTTTTTTTTTTTGTTTTTTAGGTCCTCAACTTTTCTGAGACCCAGCTTACATAGAATGGGTTTTGGAACCGGTTTACACTAGATAGAATGGACTTTGAAATTCCACGCACAAGTAGCCCTTTTTGATTTGAGGGGAACCAAAAACCCCTTTTTCGATCTTACACTAGATAGAATCGATTTTTTTTGGACCCCTGTCGCATTTTCGGCCATGACCCCCCCCTTAATTCGGCAGTGTCAGAACCTATGAGCGTGATATATTTCGATGAACTGCTTCAATTTTGGCAAGCATTGACAGATATAAATGTCAGCATCGATCGCTTTTGCTTTGTTTGGTCGTATCAAAGGCACTGAGACACCCTTCTCTGAAATGGCCGCCCACATCAACACCTTTGGCTCAAATTTTGATTTGCTGGCATATTTAATATTGTCTGGTGCTGTTTCAATGTTGTCAGTATAAAAACCTTCGTTTCCATTCAATTCATGATGCGAGAATGTGAAGTACGACTCATCTTCCGAAATTATGAATTTTCCATTCGCAAAGGGTTTGTCACAAAGTGCACAGCAACATTTTGGTATTTTTTCGAGTTGTTTCGCTGTATATTTGGGTGCTCGTTGACGTTTCCGACAAATTACGTTCTTTTTTGCCGAAATAACGTGGACTGTTGAGTTTGAAATACCAAATTTTCGTCCTAATTTACGTGTTGATTGACCAACCTTGTTTTGGGCAAGGATTTTATTTCTGCCCTCCAAACCCCTATGAGCATCCCTTAAGGGGGATACGGACACAAAATTTTCATTTTCTGCCGATTTATCCCCTCAGATGCTCTTTTTGGGGTTATAAAGTAGAATCTCAGAAAACGCAACTTCCCAGAAAACGCTCCTGAGTTATTATGTACTTCTATGAAAACGCGTTTATAGAGATTGTATTATTTTATTATATTAGAGTGAAATAAAGACAGAAAGAAATTTTTGATAGTGATGATACATACCCAAAAAATATTATAAATTCATAGATGGAGGCGCCACGAATAAATTTCAAATGGCAATGACTTTTTAACGTTTGATCCGATTTCAATGGTTGGGATGTCGTTTTATTTGTATTGGCGCATAAAAATATAATATAAGAAGAAAACCCGGGTTATGGCCGGAAAACCAGCCGAACTTTTTGCACCGCGATATCTCCACTTGTGGTTGGTAAAATTTCGAGTGTTTACACTTTTTGCGCTCATTTTCAAAGACCTTTCCGGTGGTATATGACACAAATCGCTCGGACTCATAGAAAAAAAGTTCGAAACTAGCTGTATATATACCGAGTAGACTTTCCCCGCTATGGGTGCTTTCGTGGGTTAAATATTTGATTAATTGTAAAAAAAAATCCCTAGAACCGAAATATCGAAATTTTCAGGTGACAAATTTTCTTCCGGCCTATATTTGATTTTTGAAAACTGTGAATGCCATTTTGATTCATTCATCGTCCCATATCAAACGTATAGTGAGCACTCTGGGTGAAAAATCGTGTTCCACAGTGTTATAACTTCTTAATTAAATTACTTAAATTTGAACAAATTAAAAAAAAAAAATAATCAAATTTGCGCTTGATTACTAAAATCAAGCTGCATTCTTGATGTACACACAGTAAGTCTCAATGGGATAACGTTGACTATGTTGCCACCTGGACGTTTACGACCACGTTTCTTTTCATGCTTTCTGATATTCTGGATACAAACTACATATCGTAAACAAATATTCCATGTTTACAAACTGATTAAAACCAGCGAATATTCGATTGATAGAAGAAAATAAAATATTTGTGATTTTATTTTGCAATGAGAATTTAATTTTAAAAATGTTATTTTCATCAATTTTTATGTATTTGGTCGTATTTTGTATATCAATCAGAAAATTTGTGCTTTTTTCACGTAATACGTAAAATATCAATTTACGTCTAATGTTATTGCATGTAAACAAATAACATAACCTCAATTGTGTGTGTTCTTTGTATTGAAATATTTTTGTGCTAAACATGTTTAGCGTAAATGCATTTACGCTATGAATATTGACAAAAATTGTAATGATTAATGTGAAAGACACAAAAAAACAAATAAGAAATGTCGAAACCTCCTAGAATTCCATTTTTACAGGAATCAATAATTGTTTGTAGATAGAAAAAAACCATTTCGCATTGTAAATTCTCATTTCGCAAGCCAATGAAAACAAATACGCAGTTGTGCATTCAACGTATAAACTTACGGTAGACCACTGGCATTTCACCATCCCGCGTTCGATTCCCATTATCATATTTATTTATTTTTTTTTAATTCATTCTATTGGGATTTTTGGTAGAAAATGATATCAATTTAGTGGCGAGCATAAGAGTTTTTTTCTTTTTTTGGTTTGTAAACATACGAAAAACTTAAGCAATAATTCAGAAAAAGAAAAACTACGATTTTATTCCCATTGAGTGGAAAAAGATCTAAAAACACATTCGAGGGCATTTTTTCCATTTTGAAACGAAAATTTTAAGTGTTCCTAGATCTTTTTCCACTCAATGGGAATAAAAATGAATTCTGAATTATTAAGTTTTTCGTATGTTTACAAACCAAAAAAAAAGAAAAAAAACTCTTAAAAATATTAAAACTCTTAATAATATTTTTAAAATTAAATTCTCATTGCAAAATAAAATCACAAACATTTTATTGTCTTCAGTCAATGTAAATTTTGAGTTGTTTTTAAGCATTTTTATACAGAAAATATTTGTTGGCGATATATGGTTTGTGTCCATGGTATAAAAGCTTCAGAAAGTTTGTTCCAGTGTCGTAAAAGAAAGAGAAGGTGATATCTTATTCAATGGTTGCCACAGACCCATAAGAGGCAATGTTAATACGGGTTTGAGACTTGCCGTATGTTGATGTATTGGGCTAAAATATGTGGCAGAAGCGCCGTGTACTTAGGGTGGTGAGAATAGACTTTACATGTATTCTATAGAATACATTGGTATTTGCTAATCTTATTGGTTAGATAAAAACTGATAAATTTTTCAAATTTGTTGTTTCAATTCTCTTCATCGCGATGAGATGCGTTTAAATGTTTTATTTATTTTTATTCATTCAATTTTTTTCAATCTCAAAACATCGATATTTTATACAAATTCAATTGATGTCGAATACGGCACGTTTGTCTGAGATGTGTTGAGATATGTGTCGAATTCGACCCAAGATTTCAATATTGCAACATTAATGCAAATTCTCACCACTACGAAGTACATGGCGCATATTAAACGTCAGACTCTTGTTAGGAGCCTGACTAAAATTAATCTAGAAATTTGAACCACATTTTCAACCACTTTTGCTGTTATTCATATCAAGTAACTGGTCTCATTCCATAACAGATATTTTAAGTAAAAACCAAGTAGATTGCATCTGTTAGTGTTTATATTCACAATTTATTTTTCATGAATATTTACTTTTGTACGCGTATTTGGAAAGGTAGGAATTATTATTTAGAATTCAATACACAGTATTGCTGTTTTGAATTCAACATAAAAAATTGAACCTACAAACTACTTTGAATCCTAATTAAAATCCCAATGCTCTCTGTAAAAATCAAATATTGAAAATTGCGCGCTTGTCACAAAATCATAATGATTTGGTGACATACATGTACTTAATTGAACATGAAGTTGGTTGCGATTTATACTTTCGTAAAATTATGTTCAACGTCACGTACACAAGCGCATATTTAATTTTGACATAATCGTTTTGATGATGTTTGTGTGAAAAAAAAACGACAAAAAAAGAGAGAAAAAACTTCGCCACAAAAAAACATATACAAAATTTGAAATGGTGGAACATATTCACATTCATTCCATATCGATAAATTTTGGAGTATTTTAATGATTTGCAAAAAAGCGAGTGTTATTGGGTTGAACTTTCAATCACAGCTCAGTTCGTATCGTTAGTTCGTTAAGATAATCCTAGAAATAATGGGAAAATGGCAAGAAATCCATGAATGGACTGATTTGCTGGGTTTGACTGTAGAACCACAGACAACGAAGTTATTAAAAAAATATGTATATAAACATGTTTTATTTCAATTTTAGTGAAATGAAACTTTGTTAGCGTATATAAAACGAGTGAACGGAACAAAGTCAGACAATTATGATTTTTTTTAGTGTTAGAACAAGGAGATTGTAGTGTCTCAAATGCAAATAATGCAATTGCGATAAGCATCAGTTTTTTATGTATTAAATTTAAATTCATTTCCCAAATAATCGACCAGAAAGTAAATGAAAAAATGATTAATTTTGGTAACAATATGATGCATGTGGATCAGTTCCGTAAAATGGAAACATACTCACCGAAATCATCGCCCCGGGGTGGACGATCTCCCATCGTATCACGCCAAGATTCATCAGGAACTTTAAAAACGACCATTTCGTTGGGCAAAAATCCATCGATCGTACACAGTGGACCGTTTTACTTGATGAAAGAACCACCAGGTAAATTTCATATTGTTTTTGTGTGTGCATTTTTTCTTTATTGAGAATGTTACATTAAGTAATTGACAGTCGCAAACAAACATGACTTCAAAGTATTAAATTGACAGCTCATTGCACTTTTCAATTTTGCAAGGTGTATGTGTTAAACATGCATTAATTAAATTCACATGATTATTTTTTTTTTCAAAAGAAGTTTGTTTTTTTTAATCGAAATTATTTTTTATGAATTTAGGTGGAAGTGAACTAACTGGTTCAACAAATTTGATGGCATATTATGGTTTACAGCATTCATACAGTAAGTTTAGTGGAAAGAAAGTGAAGGAACAACTATCATCATTTCTACCAAATCTTCCGGGAGTAATCGATGGGCCAGGTCAAATCGTAAGACATTTCTTCTAATTTAAAACTGACAAATGAAATTGTATTAACATGAGATTTGATTCGTTGTTTCAGGACAATAGTTCACTGCGCAGTGTTATCGAAAAGCCACCGATTGGTGGCAAAGAATTATTGCCATTAACCAATGTACAGTTAGCCGGTTTTCGTTTGCATCCAGGTCCATTACCAGAACAGTATCGATATTTGAATACAACACCAGTGCGAAAGCACAAAAAGTATAAGAAACATCGGCATAAGGATAATTCAGTGCCAATGCCAGCCATGCAAACTGATTTACCCAACCAACATTTAGGTATTACTTTTTAGTTATTTTAACCGTAAAAAGATGAAATGGTTTCATCCATTTTATGGATATATTTGCCCATTTTTACTCTTGAAACAAGGCTTAACTCAGGTTTATTTACGGAGGTAAAAATGGGCGAAGAAATTGAGTATAAATCTACTTTTTTTGTTGGTCATATGATGAATTTAACGAATAATGTTGATGTGCATTCGAATATTATTCCATACCAAACTAACATCGGCACAAAATATGACATCTTAAATATGAACGGGCTAAATATGCGTATCTGGAACGTATACTGGAACGATGTTTATGTATTCTGATGCTAACCTCTCATCGAAAGAGAGAGATGAATGAACAAAACGAACAGATTTTGACATTTTGTTTCATTGTTTACATTCACAAGAACATATAACACTATGAATTCCACAATCAAAGCAGATTGTATTTGGCCTCAGTCCATAGTTTATAAAATCAATATTCAAACTAAAAGATTTTAAGCGGAAAATATTCATCCCAATTGGAAAAAATATTCATCGCCTTTAAATACCATCGAACTGATGATTTCATGGTGTTTGAATTGGAACAAGAAAGCCGGCATTTGAGTTCGATCACATCACAACGAGTTGACAGCCCAAAGAAGTGAGTCGGGAATTTTATATCAATTGTTGTTTTTAGTTGTGTGTTCTATTTTCATGATAACGGAACAAAGCTGTCTATTTTGCAGTTTAATTACACGTGCAAATCAACAGCTCTATAACGAAATTTAATTTTCGATAGAACCATTGCAATATTTGATTTGATTTTTGTTCAAAGTTGATTAAATATTTCGTTGTTGGTTAAATTTTTTAAAGATTATTTTATGTTAGTTTAGAGTGCTATGAACAGAGATTTTTCTCCAATAATACATTACACTATATTTTATCAGCATTTATATTGTTTTTGTGCTATCCATTTATTTTTACAGTTTGACGATGGCAAAGAGAAAACAAAATGGTTTAAATTCTGGCGTGCCCAGGAAAAAGGGAAATCAACCAACAAAAACTGCGACGCACAATCAAAACAGGGCTGAAGGTTATTGTTGTAAAGAATGGCGAAAAGGCCTCACGAAATTCTTTTACGTGGAATTCTTAAGAGCCACCAACATATGTGAGCTCGCCTCATTGCTACTGCTTTATAAAGTAAACCTTACAATAGACGATGGGGACGAACATTTTCAGTCACGATGGCCATGATCTTATCAAACAATGCTTCAGACAAGTGACAATAGAACGGATTGAAAAGCCAAACGAGTCTCAAATGCCAATGGAGTTCCGGATGGAAATTGAGCTGAAGGAGAAATTTGATGGATGGTGTATACACAGTGAACATGTATTATCTTTACATAACCAACGTAAAGAACAATTTACAAATGCATTGCGACACCCATTTTCTATCAATTGAATCAAAATCATACCTTCTGACAAGGTCACATAGGTCACAGATTAGCCCCCCCCCCTTGAGCCTCGATTGAGCACTTACCCCCTGGATTTTTTGGATGAGGTCACAGAATTTTCAGTGACCATATTCATATATTTACCATATTCATATTCATATATGAAGCGAATTGGCAAAATATCAAGGTTTTTATCGATAAATCATTAAATCACTGACTTATGGTTGAAAAAGATACGAAAAAACTACAATCATGGATTGAACACCTATATTTTTGATGTTCAAAATTATAATTTTATAAAAGGGGTATACCCCTTAGAAATTTTGAATGAGGTCACATAAGTACCCCCAAAAAATCTCAGATTTCACGAAAATCACCCCCCCCCCCCCTTGGCTCGACTATGTCAGAAGGTAAGATCAAAATGAACACGGTCAATTCGATGACATTGACATTCGGAATGCCCTAAAAATGCTCATGCTCAGTCAAGATTAGACAGATGGTGGTGACCTAAACCGAGAGATCAAAATGGCGAGATTCTTACTCGAAGTGGCCATTTGTACCCCAATTTATAGCCCATTACAGAAAATCGTAGGAAACATGACATGCATTGTCCAACGTCATTGGTTTGCTTCAATGTGGATGTGTTGCCAAATTCAGAGAGCAATACTAGAATTCATGCTGCGGAAGAATTGGAGCATGCCGAGGTTCCCAAAAGTGAATTCATTCACAGTTGTTCCGCTACATGGCCCCCAATTAAAACATGTAGATTTCGAAAACAGTGATATGTATGCTCTGGTTTCTCAGATTGGAATTGTTCCAAAGGATGTCGGTGGAGATGAAGATGGCAGCCATACAAAACAAAGCAAAGCATACTACAAAGAACATCGGCAAGAGCTTTGCAGGGAATGCCACGTTGTTGTATGGACAGGCAAACCCTGAGGAAATCAAAGACGCAAAGATTCTAGGAGTCAAGAGAATGAATACAAAAAAATCAAGGAAAAGTATGTCAACGTGAATATTTTGTGATGTATCTAATTGTAATATTTTCTGTTTTTTATCGAAAGGAAACATCAAAATAAGCCCAAAGAAATGTCATTGGTGCACGAACAAACGAAGAGAGAACGATGAAATTGGATTTTGGCCGAAAAATCGAGGACATCGACGAGAAAAAACGTGGAAATTGAAAACATGTTCTCGATTGTTGTAGAAAATTACAATTTTAATGCAAAGTCCTCGTTTAAAAAAAAATCGCTATATCATCGATTTTTGAGAAAATATTGGAGATTTTTCCGTATTTTCCACGTTTTTCGAACATTTTTCACAGAAAATAAACTAAAATCCTACAACGTTTTCGTTTTTTTGCAAAGAGCCTCCGGTTTCCTTAGATTGTTTTTATAGCCTGAATTTCTTGAAAAAATCGAGGACAATCATTTAGGGGAAGGATGGGGGGTAGCTACTTTAATTAGCTGCTAAGCGTGACATTCTCATTAAGAATGATGTACCTTAGAAAAAAACCGTACACATTGTGTACGTAAGCACACTGTCGAATGAACTTCAACATTATTCGTAAAATTCATCATATGATTAACAACAAATATAGATTAGTAGATTTATAGCCAGTTGTTTCGCCCATTTTTACACTCACAAACACCCCTGAGTTTAATCTTGTTTCGAGGGTAAAATTAGGTGAAACTATTACCCATAAATGGTAGTACTTTAATCACTATATATTTCTTTCAATGGCACAATATGGCCTATACCATCGCATGTATTGAAATTAGTCCAAAGTTTTAGTTTTGCCCAAAAACTACACCACGCGGTGCCACTGAAAGCAACAACAATTTCAAAGGCAAAGTCAATACATTCAAAAGTCAATACATGCATTTCACATTTGCTAACGTGTATTGATGGTCGGCTTGTTATGTGTTGGTGATGCTTTCTTTGACTAATACCTTGCATACACCTTTGTATTGATTTCTTTACCTAAGTATTTTATTTGGAATTTAAAAATGAGTTATAATTATAAAAATTATATTCATTATATTCAATTTTCTATCCTCTCATTTCATGCAATTGGATTTCACCTGAACTTGTGACGGTCGCATCAAATGTATCCACAAATTCAACTTCATACATATCTCCGAAATCGGGTGTATTTGGGTCATTAATTGTTTATTGGGTAGTTATTGAATCACACGAAAAAAAGAAACATAAAAAGCAAAAACGACATGAAGATGATAAATCGGAGCGGAAAAAACGTAAGAAGGAGAAAAAGCGCAAAAAACAACGGCACACACCGGAGCCACCATCCACAAATGTAATCAATAACAGTACCATCGGTTCCTGCAGTGCAAGTGGCGGTGCTGGTTTCATTGGCCCGACCATTAGATTCTGAATTCTGATACAGTGGATCCTCCCTCACACTCCCCACAGCTTGTGTAGCCAAAATGTGAAATTTAGTTTCCTCTGTATATAATGAACGACTCGAAATTCGAGTCTAGCTAGCAGATATGACAAAACGCAGTTAGATTAGATTGTTTAGTAGTCATACAAAGTGAAATCATAAATTTTATTAATTTTTCAATTTTCATCAAGGGGCAGATCACTTCGAGTAATGCCTTCAGAGTTAGCAATGCCTCAAAATTTAAATATAATGCCCGAAATTCAATGTCATGCCGATAATGCCTCTCAATGTAGAGTAATGCATCTCATGAGATGCACAAAAAAAACGTAGTAAAATTTATTTACCCATACATTTTAAATAAATTTACTTCAATTGGAGTAAATTTTACCACAAATTTCAAACGTCAAAGTTTTACAAGCTATTTCAATTTTCGAGAATGACATTACTTCTTGTTTATTGGGCATTACATTTTTCGTGGGCATTACTGTGTGTATTACGGGCATCACAGGCATTACTTTTATGTTGGAATTACTTTTGTGACACATTGAGATTTCGCTATGTTCTGAATATATTGAAATTAATGCATTTTCGTGCAATTAATGACTTTTAATGCTCAGTAATCCCCAGTAATGCCTGCTTGAAAACATTGTAATACCATAAGTAATTTGCCCTTTGTTCATCATACATCTGCCGATGCTAATTTTTAAAATTGAGAAAAGAAAAAAACACACAAACACAGAATTTGCTTTCAATTAACACTGTGTGTCAAAATTCAACTTCAACAAAATTCATTTTTATACATTCTTCGTACTCGAATTTGCACTCATGGCAAATGATGTTAGGTCGAACGGTTGCGAATTTTGAGTTTATATCTTCAGCAAACTTTTAGCCCATAATATGTCCTAAAATATTAAAATATACTGAAAATTCTGTGACCTCATCCAAAAAATTTAGGGGGTAAGTGCTCATTCGAGGCTCAAGGGGGGGGGGGGGGTAATCTGTGACCTGTGTGACCTTGTCAGAAGATATGGTGCAACTACTCCCATGCTTCGCGCAGACAAAAAGTTGAATTTTGACATACAGTGTAATTAATTCCCCCTTACACAAAGTAACAACAACAAACAACAATGTTATTAGATAAGCAATGTTCAAAAAAAATTATGATCAATTTTCGTATCGAAAGTACCTATGAAATTTATTTATATTGGACAAAAGGAAGAATAAAATAATGGAATCCAAGAGCAGGAGCTTTATTCATTTAACTTTTTTTGCAATGGAAAACAAATGGCGGGTAAAATCTATGATTGAGATAAAGTTATGTAATACTTTTTTCCATTAACAGTTTGAGCTTTCAAATTTCCATGTTATCGTTCGTATCTTGCACAACAGTGCATTCAAAATAAGTTTGGACCGAAAGATTGCAAAAAAAGACCGAAAGGACAACAAGAAATTGCAAAAGGACAACAAGAATTGAACGTTTACCGAGAACAACTGGAACATTTGGTTAAAGATAAGAACTTCAATCAACTGGCATTTACGCCGACTCTTCAAATGGGTCAGCATTAGAAGCTTCACAATGATGTGCAGCACTGCATAAGAGCATTGGTCTCGAATCAAAGGTACATGGAATAGGTAAACTGATGTTTTTCCATACTAATATGTGATACGTTCAGTCCATTTAACGCCGCAACCTAAAATCCATAAAAATACAAAATTTGTGATATGAAATTTGTGCCCAAAAAAGAGTTATTTGAGTTTTGCATCCCTCTTGAATGTCATTACTCATCAAAAGCCGCTGCTAGGGAGCGTAATGTCGTTTCTGTTGAATGTCAATAAATCGCCGATAGGGTGCTCTGACAGTTTGGACAAATGAAACGCTTCGGAGAATTGGATACGGTTGATTATAATCAAAACAAGTATTTATATCATTGAGAGTTATTATTTATCAGATATAATAAAGAAAAATCTGTTTTTTTTCATTTTTTTTTTATCAAGTAAATATAAACACATTCAAGAGATAATATAGATCATGGTAGATTTTTGGTGGATATTCGAAAAATGCAATCAGATTCAATGGAAAAATTCAATATGGTGGCGTTCGTCACGTCTGAACTGTCATTCACATCCAAAAATTTCATATGCATATTCAAATATCCACAGAAATTTGTCTAAATTCAATCACTCTCATAACACTCCGACGTGAATATGAGTGGATCTCCATGGATATAAAAATTATAATTTTTTCTGCACATTATGGCATACTACTTATTTATTCGAGCTCATTTTCAATACATACTCTATATTTCAAAAGCCTATTACTATTTACAATTAACTATTACAAAGCAAGACAATTGCGAAATTGTACTTTGTTGTTCACAATTTTTATTGCGGCAGAATGCCGTTCACATTATCCAGAATCCTATAAAAGTGCTCTGTACACTGTTTTTTTATTATTTTAATATGCTCTAAAGACATTGTTTTTTTTTTAGAACAGTTTCTGTAGACGATTTGTTCAAAGGGAAATACGGGAAAATAATTAATAAGATGAAAAACCTCTGAACGAGGTATAAACAGAGTGGCGCACTTATAGATCCTGCCCACAAAATGACTGATATCACATTTTACGTGGCGCTTGTGAAAATATATTGTCGTTCCACAGTCCTCAAATTCCATGCCATATTACAATGAATGTGAACTAGAGTGCGCCAGTGAAAAACCAAAAAAATCGATGTGGTGACCAAACCTGATTACAGATTTCTTTCATACCGAGAACATATTTGTAGCTTAGCTCAATACCTTTCATTTGCGGTACCTGCCGATTTTCTACCTTGTGTATTAGCGGAGCTATGGAATTTTGAAAAAAATCGACACCCCGACACTCTCCCCCTGATTAATTTCTTATGAGTAAGGGAATTCGGCCATTTTCGACGGTTTTGAACTGCCCCCCAGACCCCCTAAAAATAATCTCATACATCACAGAGATCGAGAGAATGTACGTCACACACACACACACATACCAACGCTATTTTCAGGGGAAACCCCCCTCTCTAGGAAAACGTATACAACTTTTGAACGGGTCAACCGATTTTGATGGTTGAGCACTCGTTGGAAAGGTATTGAGGAGTACTATCGATTGGTCACTCAACGACAGTGGTCAAGATTACCCCCTAGGAGATATGCTATATAATCTGAAAAAAACACCCCCATACGTCCCTTAAGCAAAAAAATTTGTGGTTCCACAAAAATTCATTTTGACGACGGCTTTCGTCTAGTTTGGTCCTAAGCTACACGCCAATGCCTATTTCACGAGTTACATCGGTCGGCAACACATAGTCCAAAAATTCGCGTATATATAGTGTTGCACTCAAAAGTGTATTTTTTGGTGCGCCACTGGGAGAACTGCCGTTCTCCGTGATACCAATTAATACGCACAAGGAACAAAACCAAACAGGACGCCATATTGACGAATATCGCCATATTGTGAAATTAGTTCACTAGTAGTGGCGCTGCCTGTATTTTACTATCTGTCAACACCGGTTAACACTGTATATTTGTATGAGAATGTCCAAGCGATGACTTATCAGAACACAAATCGAAAACAAAATAAGCAAAATATCAGACAAATGCATTCGAATCGAGCAGAAAATCGTGATCATTCGCTATCAGGAGCTATCAAATATGTGTTGAGATCAGTTGTGTCAGTTGTAATAAGGTTCATATTACACTTGTTTCAACTATTATACCACGGCAGGGGGCGCAACATCACCATTATAACATTCATATATATGAAAGTTATCATAACGGTACCAATACCATTTCAAATTTCAAATTTTTCATTTTTCCATTAAAGCCGCTGCTAGGTTGCGTATTGTATGTATTTTCTTGTTGTATGTTAATTCAGTGACATTCCGTAGGGATGGAGTTTTGTAAACATTTTTTAGTGCATTAGTGCATGCGTTCGGAGCATTGCTTAAATTATGTTTTTTCACACTCTCATTGGCTACCATAGGTTTTGACACTGCCGAATTATGGGGGGAGGGGGTCATGGCCGAAAATGCGACAGGGGTCCCAAAAAATCGATTCTATCTAGTGTACGAAAAAGGGGGTTTTGGTTCCACTCAAACCAAAAATGGCTACTTGTGCGTGGAATTTCAAAGTCCATTCTATCTAGTGTTAAGCTGGATCATAGAGGGTCCACGAATTCACAGGGGGTCCAAAAAGTTGAGAGGGGGGAGGGGGGTAATCTGAGACCTTGGAGGCTATGTCAGAACCTATGTTGGCTACCCAAAAACACATCGCAACGCATCGAACGCACTTATGCACTGAATTTTTTTGTAATAATTAGTCTCGAATAAAATGATCTGTTTGTAATGTTTAAACTCGGTGAATATGTACGTGGCTTAGTTGAAAATAACTTGTTGTTTTCATGTGTTTGTGTATGCATAAAACGAAGTTTCTCCACATCAATACCGTCGTCCAGTAGTGACAACAATGTTTTACGGCTTTTTGAATGTTGTCGTCGATGAGCGATAATCGTGCAATTCATAAACGAGACTGAATTTGTGCGTGTGCTTACCGACGACAGCAATATTGTCGTTACTTACGCAATGAAAAAAATGAATAAAGTAATATGTCAAATCCAGGAGATTTTGTTGTATGCGTTCACAAAAACATTCAGCGTTATCGTGAATATGGACAGAGATTGTTTGTAGACTACAAATTGTAGTTGCAACTACAGCATGCTGTTTTCATGCTGTTTTCATGTTTCTGGATTACAACATTGTCTCAGGAATGACATCATCATTCAGTGAAAAAAAATGGCCGAAAATGCGACAGGGGTCCCAAAAAAAATCGATTCTATCTAGTGTAAACCGAGTATCAGAAAAATGTGAAGACCTAAAAAACCAATTCACGAATCACGAATTATAGGCCAGTTTGCATGCTTAACTCAATAGCCTTGATTTTTGAGAAGCTGGTTTTGAAACACCTACTCATTATTGCAACTATCCTAATTTCAACAAAACAACATGGCTTCTCTTAAAATAAATCCACAAGAACCAACCTTATTGAGTACATTAACTATGTTTCATCAGCGTTAGACAAGAGCCATGAAGTTATCTCCACCCGCAGGTGTACCGCAAGAATCGATGGTAGGGCCTTTGTAGTCAACATTTTCATTAAAGACCTTAGCAACAAGTTACTATGTAATTTCTTACTATTTGTAGATGACTTGAAAATATACATTGAAATTAATGATCCAAATGCAAATTGCAAAGGGACATTGACACCCTGGTGCTTGGATAACAAACTCATACTGAACATCGAGAAATGCAACTTTCCGGCATTTTCGAATAGAATTGTTCCACTTCAAACTCGTTACAACATTAATGGCAACACGTTAAACAAAGTCGAAACAATAAAAGATCTTTGCGTGATTTTTGACTCAAATTTGATCTTCAGATAGACGAAATTGTCAAAAATTATACAAAATGTTAGGTTTCATAATGAGAGCAACAAGCAAATTCAATAAATTTGAATGCGTGAGTATTAGGGTAGGTCGAATTATTTTGCACTGTTCTCTCTATCCTAGCGGGATTCTACGGACCATAATAAGGCGAGCGTCAGAAATAAGAATAAACGTCATAATGGATTTGTAGACCCCAAAATTACACATGCGGTGTTGAGTTGTGAGTTTGAGTTGTGATGCGGCCGCTGCTCAATAGCTCAGTGCGCTGCACTCATGAAAATTTCAACTTTGCACTTGAATTTTAGTGAGTTCACAAAAATGTTCTGTTTAAAGCGCCCAAAATGTTTGTAATGGATATATCTTGGATCTCAAAAAAAGAGATATGGACTTTGAAAAAGAATTCTGCCAGCGCTAGTCTACCACACGCACTCACAGACACCGAACGCAAAACCTATGACTAACAAAGGGCAAATTGGAAAAAATTTCGCCGAATCATCGACAATAGTATGAATAATTTCCAAATTATTGTTTCGATCAACGCCATTGAACATTTCATAAACATAATTTTATACGCAAGATCAATGTGCATTCCAACTAAATCATTCCGCTTCCAATCACAAATTTCACCGGCCAGCAAGCAGCTCATTCAATACAAAAACACACTGAAACGAATTTGGCAAAGAACAACCACACAACCAAACAAGCAACAATTGAAACAAACGCTGAACAGCATACAAAAACAAATCAACAAACAAGTGAAAAACGACGTCAATCGACACTGGGGTAATCAGCTACGTAGCCTCCCAAAAGGTAACAAAAAAGTGTGGAATCTGGCCAAAAAATTCAGGGGCAAGAACGATTGCAGTGCCAGTATAATCAGAATTGCCGGCTCGAACACAACTGATTATACCGACAGAGCCAACCGTCTCGCTACTATTTTCAAGAAAGCACACAGCATCACAGCAAATTACACTCATAAAAATGACACAAACGTTAGAAACACCGTTAACGCTTTCAACTTGTTTTCAAATGTGCAACACCATTCACCGCTCATCACGGCAGCTGAGGTCCAACAAATCATCAAAGTGTTGAAACTATTTAAAGTTGAAAAGTTACCGATGTCTGCAGTCCAATGGCTAACCGATACACTCAACAAATGCATCAGTTCCAATTACTGTATAAATTTATAAAAAAATGTGTATAAAAAATGTACAAATTCAATTATAACCAATGTTTGATAGCACCGATCAGTTAACCTATTTGCCAACCCTAACGGTTACGGAGCAAAACGCTGCGATTAACTGATTGCAAAATTGATTATTACATTTATTTTCTTGAAGTTTAAAAATATTCAATTAATCTCTTTTTTATAGTATCTGTGCTCACATTGAAATCAACTAGGTATATATCACAATTGGGAATCTTTTTATCAGAAAATTCATTGAATGTATCAAGCATAAAATTCATTGGCTGATATTTTCTATAATTACAGTTTGCCAATGGCACGGTTAATAGATTACTACTGCGAATTTGGTAATGAGGTAAACGAAATACGATATATTCCAGTAGATTATATTTCACCAATGATCAATTTGTGAATAAAAACTACTTGGGCCACTATTCTTCGTTCTTCTAAAGTTATCAACTGAAGCAGTATCAGCCTATCTTCATACTTTGGCAGGTGGAATCTATTTGGCCATTTTAATTTTCGAAGAGCATATAGTAAAAATTGTTTCTGGATTGATTCGATTCTTCTGATCTGACCCTTCATGTAGGGGTTCCAAACTTGTGAACCATATTCAAGTATTGGTAATACATATGTGTAAAAGAGCAATCGAATGGTCGACGGATCTTTGAAATCACGACCAAATCTTTTGATCCAAGCTAGTCTTGATTTGGCTTTTGCTATGATGTATTCAATGTGTGATTTGAAATTGAGTTGACTATCAAGAATAACTCCCAAGTCCTTGATTTCATTGATTCTCTGGATGACTTCGTCTCCAATGATATAGTTATGATCTCGAGAAACGGGAAGTGACGTTGAGCTCCATTTCGCCTCTAGTTTAACGCCCAATTCGACTTCTTCATGGGTGCTGAATTGTGTCACAGTGTGAATTGTACATTTGCGAATCCATTGTTCCGAAATTCACTGTTCGAAAAATATGAATTAGCGGACAATTGTGACATATGTGACAATTGGGGCATTTGTGACATTTGCCGCATTTTTTTTATGTTTTAATTTGGTCCAAAATTTGATACGTCCAAGAAACTCCAACATATCGTGTGAAAACTTCATCAAAAAATCTTCAAAACTCGATGAGATGATGTATTAAAAAAATTGATGTAAGATATATGCTTAGATCGTTTACACTTACACAGCAGAACAGTTGCCCGTATACTGGCAAAAAATGGTGTTTGCATGTGTATGTAACCCTGCACCCCGGAAGACCCTCATCGGCCAAACTCTAATGATGTTAAAAAATAAATATAACCCGCTAGCCGCGTCACAAAATTGATATCAGTAATTTTGTGTACCGCTTTTGCTTGCGACACGAGTTTTTACCGCTCCAAAGGTTTTTCAGTTGATGTCAATACTCTTGTATTGGAACAATCGTAAAAACCCTGAAAATGGGAATTATAGAAATCAAATTAGTTGGAAAATAAGAGTGATATTGCATTTCGAAGTTAACCAATTTTGCTCTTTGATATACGTCAAAAAAAGAACCATGCATGGACAAAATGCGCTAAAGTAGATATTTTTTATTTGAGTATAATAATTTGGCCAGGGACTGTTTAGTAGGACGGTAGGGAATTAACCACTTGTAAACTACATTTTTAGTTTGTTTTTCACTAACCGCCTCAAAAATTATCCTTCTCCCCAGCCCCCCTGAGTTTCCAAGTCTGATCATCTTTGCGAACACTGCTGCACAAACACCGACCATTCGTCAACCATACTAGCTGGAAGATAGGCAAGGAAAACTGGAAGCGGTACAGGAAGCGGTACAGACCAAAATAAGATGGCTAATCAGACGATGCTGACGGGATACCAGTGCCTGTCTAAGA
This sequence comes from Aphidoletes aphidimyza, assembly GCA_030463065.1. NCBI lineage: Eukaryota > Metazoa > Arthropoda > Insecta > Diptera > Cecidomyiidae > Aphidoletes > Aphidoletes aphidimyza. Next base: position 16,466,622 of record CM059998.1, on the reverse strand, counting down.
TCCATGCTTAGACCGCTCACTCTTTGTCATCCCCTTACGTCGTTTGACTTGGACGGCGAACAGTAGCCCGTATTCTGACAAAAAATGGTGTGTGCAGGTGCACCCTCACCCCGGTGCACTTGTAATTTTTTGCCTGAATGCCAGAGTGAACTGTACATCGTGACCGATCTGATCTGGACTGCTCGGGAATTTTTCTTGTACTTTCTTTTTATCAATGCCTTGCCTGATGACATCGAAAAACGAAAGTACAATTCCAGGTTGTCGCATTTTATTCATGATAATTTAAAAAGCTTAAGATTTGTTGTTTGTCGATAGTAACCCGGGACTCCGTAGAAGCATGGACTTGCCGGTGTGTACGTGGGACTCGGGAAAATTTTAGCCCCTACGAAGTATGGCACACCCCTTCATCAGTCAAACTCTAATGATGTGGTTTTAGTGAGGTTTTCCACGACAAAAATTGTCCTCACACACGAAACATTAATCATGGGATGACTAATTCCGAACTACTCAAAATGACCAAGTCACGTATTGTAATAGTTTTTCGACTATTTTACATAAGCTGTGATATATCTTCAACGTAGCGTCCTTTTGACTTTATAATTCTTTTAGATTATGCATATGTGCCTTAGTTTTCTTATATTTCTGTTCCTTTTGACAGTAAATGGCTCAAATATTGTATTATACGTTTTTCATTGATGTATCAGAACTAAATCCATTGTTTCGAAAAAATCAGGTTTTTTCAAGGAGGCTTCGCTAACTTGTTTTCCTGTAACTGTACTAATTATTCAGCCAGAACTTGACGGTGACAAATAAATAAATAAATAAATAAATAAACCACTTGTAAACTACATTTTTAGTTTGTTTTTCACTAACCGCCTCAAAAATTATCCTTCTCCCTAGCCACCCTGAGTTTCCAAGTCTGATCATCTTTGCGAACACTGCTGCACAAACACCGACCATTCGTCAACCATACTAGCTGGAAGATAGGCAAGGACTCTAGCCTTCAATCGGTACCAAATGAGTATTACCTATAAGACCAAACAATCCAAAACCATTCAAAAGTTATGAATCGTAACTCCCCCAATATTTTCCACTGTCGATGTAGAAATTAACCTAAATGTGAAACATTAGTAAGAATTGTTGAAAATTACGTTAAAAATTCGTTGCTCCTTAATCCGGCCGGGGGTCAATAATCTCATCATATTATTTTTAAATCAAGATAGGATGTATTCTATTAGGTATTTATGAGCTTGGTACCATAGCAGTTCATCGAATATACAAACAATTTGACAATTATTAGCTTCATATGTGAATGGAGTTTTCTTTTCCGTTTTTCTTCAATGCACACAGTTTCACATATTCTAATGTACAAGTTGCAAGGCTTAGTCGATATCAGAGCTTTGAACTGATATGTCTATTATTTTAATTAGGAAATAATTATCTTCCGTTCGATAAGTTTTGTTTAGTTAATTTCAACTGTTTAGTATGTGTTTAGCGTTTTTCGATGAACAATAAATATTTTTTGAATAAAATATATAAGTTAACAATATTTTAACGAGTTGTATTACAACTGTCATAGTTTAACTGAAGTCTGTGTAATAGAATCGGTAATTTTTAGTAGAAAACTACATGTGGTATACGAAAATCTAATTAAAAATTAAATATTACTCGTATCAAAAGAAAAAAAAAATTCGGAGATGGAATTTTTGAACATGAAATTTTCAACACTATAAATTTCGAGGGGTATAATTTTCTAAGTTAGAATTTCGAACATTCAATTTTCGAACATGAAATGTTCGAAGAGTGAATTTTCGATCAATATAAATTTCGACAGTATAAATTTCTAAGAATTTCGAACATTAAATTTTCAAAGAACTTAAATTGTAAAATTATTTATGGTAAAGAAACAAATTGCCAAGAGCCATAATGAATGCGGAAAAGTATGACAAGTATATGCGCGCATACATATATATATTTTTTCCATTCCACCGATATAAAATCTAGGCTGGGACGTGATCTTCAAAGCATTTGAGATGAACACATCACAAAAATATTCAATAGAATGATAGATTCTGCCAAATAATTCCTCAAGAGGTTTCGGAATTTGTCTCTATCACACACAATCTCTATCAAACGAATCACACGAACGTTTGAATAAAGAAAAATTTCTTATACTACGTTTATATTTCGTTCCATTTGTGCCTCGTTCGCATTTATCCATTACACACTAGATAGACTGCGAATAGTGGTGCATGCTGATGAACCATATTCAAATGTTCTTATTCTTTCTTTCTCACGGCCACCGCAAGTGCTTAAATCCGGTTTTCGTAATTTACGAAAACCGGATTTAAGCACTTGCGGTGTCCGTCAGCGGCCCCCGTGTTTCCGGCTATAATAAAGCCGGTTTTACGGTCATATAGCCGGCCTTAGAGTCATAAATCCGGCTTTACGGTCATAAAGCCGGCCTTACGGTCATAAAGCAAAGCTCGGCGATAGATCAAAATGATTGCCAGCGCCTCCATGCGGTTGCCGACGAAATTAACAAAAACACAACTTAAACCTTGGCAATTGGCACAAATTTGGGACAAAAAATTGGCAACTGACACAAATTTGGGTCAAATGTGTTGCCGAGCTGTCATTGTAGCCGGGGTTTGTCATAAAGCCGGCCTTACGCAAACCGGATTTAGGCACTTGCGGTGGCCGTCAAAAACGAAGTGATTGCAAAACAAATCACAGCTTGTCCATGTACAAAGTTTGTCTTATGAATAGTTTGGAGCGAACAATGCACGAAAAAAAGAAATACACACATAACACCGTGCAACAAATTTGCAACTTTTCTCTCCCACATGGGAAATTCGGCACGTCGGATTTTTTTTTTGCCTCCACAGAGTTTTCAAATCGGAAAATAAAAAAAAAAACTTTGTTCTGGGGCATCTTGGGTATATGAGTCACAGGAGAAAAATGTAGCTCGTGAAAAATTAGTGCGATTTGATATAAAAACATCAAAGAAACACCGCCAATGTATTCGGTATGACGAGCGTAGTTGCCGCTCGGGTGTAGTGTGAATGAATGAGTGAGAACATTTGTCACTATAAAAATCGAATAAAATTTGGAGTGAAAATTTGAAATCAGATAATTTGATGTATTTTATTGATTGGAATCAGTTTGTACAACTACATGACCAGGGCCTTTCCCAGGATTTCGGAGCCCGTGCGCACCCCCAAAATTGCTCGATCTAAGAATGAACAACATAACAGCCCATTCATGTTCTTAATAATTTGGCCAAACCAGTAGCATATTCAACACACATAGATGTGCTTCAAGCAAAGATGCTGTGTTTTGGTTCGTAATCATTGAAACATTCAGAATGTATGCTCATCTGCAGCAGGGTTACTAAATTTTTTTGTATCGCGAGCAGAGCGAGCCGAAATGTTTCAAAATGTATATTAAATACAGTCAATGAAAGGGAAGGAAAACCTAATGCTTGGAAAAAGTTAAACAAAAACAGAAATAGCTGAATACGCCCTTCTTCGGGATCATCATAAAATTGCTGTAAGAGAAAATGAAAAGCCGCTTATAAGTCAACGGTAACCAATTTTGTCAAATTTGGTAAAAATGTAACTATTTCGATCCAAAATATAGCTTCATGACTTCAATGGAACGATTTAAGGTTAAACCTCAAGTGCGCAGATTTTAAAGTATGAAATTAAGCCCTTATGCGAGTTAAAACTATGAATATGCACACAAAAAACAACGAACCTCAATATTTCGAGTGACATAAACGACCTAGTAAACGACAATTTATGACAAATTTGAATGTATTTGGTATAAACTTAGCCAATACAGTGTGTTTCAAATTTCCTGCCTATAGGCAGAATTTCGTTTTTTTTGCATTCAAGGATGACAAAAAGATAATTTTTTGATTTATTATGGTAAAATATTCAAAAAGCATGAAAAAAAATTAACCATTTGAAGTCTTTATAATTATTTATCTTTTATTTTAGAAAATATTATTAAATTATTTCATGAACGGCAGCCATTTATGCGAAATTCGCCAATAGATGTCATTGTAGTATACTGACTGACAAACAAACTGAACGTTAACTGACGTTAACTCATGCGATGTTGAACGTTGAATATGAACGTTGTCCATCAAGTTTGACGTTTTCAGATATAGAAATGAAACTTATAAACAAAAAAGGTATTTCGATCCCATAATTTGAAAGATTAATGATTGGAATTGTTTACTATTTATCGCTCAATACAACAAACTTAAAAGTAATACAAAGTTAACCTGAAAGAAAATGTCTATTCGAGATGAATCAACTGTCGTCAGCCGAACGCAAAAAAAACTGACTAGGATTGTCCAGAGCTGATTACGGTTGATTTCACTCATCAATTCTGGGGTTTTTATGCAATTACCCCGAAAAACTAATGCGATTTCAAAATCACCCCGAAAAACTAATGCGATTGCAAAATCATCTCAAATTTCCTGGGTAAAATGGCAACAGTACTGAAATTGACTAAGACCGTCTTGAATTGACTAAAAGCAACTAAAACTGGCTAAGATTGTCCAGAGTCAACTATGGTTGATTTTTGTATTTCACCCATAAATTCTGGGGTTTTTATGCAATTACCCCGAAAAACTAATGCGATTTCAAAATCACCCCGAAAAACTAATGCGATTGCAAAATCACCTCAAATTTCCTGAGTAAAATGGCAACATTACTGAAATTGACTAAGACCGTCTTGAATTGGCTAAAAGCAACTAAAACTGGCTAAGATTGTCCAGAGTCAACTATGGTTGATTTTTGTATTTCACCCATAAATTCTGGGGTTTTAATGCAATTACCCCGAAAAACTAATGCGATTTCAAAATCACCCCGAAAAACTAATGCGATTGCAAAATCATCTCAAATTTCCTGGGTAAAATGGCAACAGTACTGAAATTGACTAAGACCGTCTTGAATTGACTAAAAGCAACTAAAACTGGATAAGATTGTCCAGAGTCAACTATGGTTGATTTTTGTATTTCACCCATAAATTCTGGGGTTTTTATGCAATTACCCCGAAAAACTAATGCGATTTCAAAATCACCCCGAAAAACTAATGCGATTGCAAAATCACTCCGAAAAACTAATGCGATTGCAAAATCACCTCAAATTTCCTGGGTAAAATGGCAACAGTACTATCAATCAGCATTGGATCTAGCCATAGCTGTTGGCATCGACGATTTAAGGAGGGGGTAATTTCGGCCAATTCCAAAAATTCTGGGGGGTAATCTGTGATCTTACTTTAAAAATCTATGGGGTAATTTTCATCATGGAGAACAAGTCTCATTTGATCACTATATTTTTAAATCGTGTCATTCCTTTCAATCATAATATAAATTAAGATAAATCATTGTATCGATACAATTTTTATCGGTAAATCATTGACTTATGATTGAAACCCAAACATCCTGTTTATATGCGTAGTACGATCATTTCTGAGTGGTTGGTGTAGCTAGATTTTATTCAAATACGAAGTGAGCCTTCGCAAAAACTAGGAATTATTGGTTTTTCATGAATTTTTGTCTCAGTACATGGATTCTGTTGAAAAAAATACAAATAACAGATGCGGGTTAAAAATAAGTGAGATAATGATTAAACGATATATTCTGAATCGTTGCAAAATTCATTTTGAGACTCTTGAATGAAGACGCAAGAGAATGTATCATTATTTATTGTGTGTTTTTCCTTGTATTTACCGAAGAAAAAATTAGCTCTATGTATGGAAGGAAATTGTGTAGGGGGTAATAACGAGACATTTTCGATTGAATTTTGAAAACATGTGGATTTGACATGATTTGAATGAATACGCGTGCATAACTGTGAATTCCGGTGAATTCTGGTGAATTTTTTGTATCATAATGTCAAAATTCACGCATACAAATTCACGCAAGTGGTGCTCTTCACACTCATGAACATCTGTGTGTGCAGGCAGCTACGAAATCACTAGAATTTGGCAGATTCACAAATATCCAACCATATGCACTGAATGCACTGAATCCACCATCGAATTTTTGATAGATTCGGTTAATATGTGTGCATATTGTGACTAAAATGAATGATATTACCCCTTAGGGAATTGATGTAGGGTAATTTTCAGAATATCGAAAATTGCGGGGGGGATTTCAACACTTCTGTGGCCTCATTTCAAAATTCTGGGGGGTAATTGCTCAATCGAGGCTCGAGGGGGGAGTAGTCTGTGATCTCTGTGACCTTGCCAACAGCTATGGATCTAGCTCATAAGATTTATAAAAAATAAAGGAAATATATAGTAGCGAGCGAAGCGAGCGAAAATTGTTGAACAAAATTGATTTAAAATCATAGCTGAAATGAATTGAATTACATTCGTAATCCTGACTTTCTTGCATTGATATGAAATTCGGTTTTTCTGTTTTTCTGAAATTTGGACTAGTGAAGAAAGAATGAAATGACTACTGCAATATGACTAATTTTCAACACAAAACATCGTGCGACAAAATATATTTTTAAGATTTGAGACTACTTTCTTGAGATATTTTCTTCGATTTTCTAAGAATTTCGTACATTTTCACAACTGTTCATATTTCACGAATTTTAAACATGAAGATATATTTTGTGCATTGTTCGGATATGTAAAACATCAAAAGGACTTCAATATCTTTCAAACGACGCAAACTGCATGATTTTTTATTGAAAAATGCGGCCAGGAGAGTCAAAAATTCGAAAATCAGTTTTTGCGTAAAAATGTACTGAAAACGCGACTCACGTGAATTTGAATGGACGTCGCTCCGGAACGGCTATACCAATATGGCTCAAATTCAATAGGAAACATCCGGTAATAATACTGAACTACGGCTTTTGTCACTTTTGGATTTGAGATTCGGTTCGAGAGTTATCGTGTTAACGTACATACACAGACGACGACGACGAAGCCATTTTGCACTGGAACTACCAGAACCGAGTATCCAAATCAAAAAAGTGCTAAGACAAATTCTTTCCCATGGTGAACTGAGACCCTGCTCAAAATTTGAGCCCGATCGGTAATCATATACTCAAGCTATGTGGAGTTGAATTTTTGAGGCAAAAACAATACTTTTCTGGAGCACATTTTATGTGCGAAAAAGTAATATCGAAGTACAGCAGTTTTTTTTGGACTTCTATCGTTTGTTGTATAAAAATACGAAATGCGCTCTATCAATCGTTTGTTTTATGCCCTTTTCCCAATATTTTGTTGTAAGAAATTGAGCTCGAGCGCCAACGGTACTCTCACAATCTATCTTTTTGCGCCTTTTTCCGAATATTTGTTGTACAAAAACGCGCTGTAGCGCCTGTAGCACCCTGCCTAGGCAATACCCTGTACATGACTTTTATGAACTGTTTATTATGGTTTGTGTCCATACTATGACAGCAATCGGAAAGCACCAGAAAGCGCATTAAAATTTTAATAAATTTTAGTGTGGCCAAGTTACGTTAGAATGCTACGCTTCAAAAGCCTATCTTAGGTGCTTGGGGGTATGGTTCAAATCAAAATATATTTTATGAAAATTATCAAGATATTTAATAATAATTAATGATGGATTAAAGTCAGTATTGTGACAGCACTCACAGGAGAAAGACGTGCATCGAACGCTGTGTTCTTATTTCGTTGTTCTGGCTATTTCTAGAGAAGTTTTTGTCATGTTCATAGTTCATGTTTACTGTCACTTTCAATTTTTCACACAAAAATTAAATGAGAATAGAACCATTTTGTTTCTGTAAGCTTGTAATTTGTAACACATACAATAAAAATTAATTGCTGATGGCAAGACAATTGAGGTAAATTTCATTTACCCAAAAGTTAAATAACAAACTAACATTATTGTCATCAATACGAGAAACTTAATTCAATTTATGAACACAATAAATTGTTGGTTGTTGCATCATTCACCGATCACCAAATATGCTGCAAGCTGTTGACGATCAATGGATAGAATGTGATTAATCTTGAGAGTTGAGAGGAAAAAAAAACAATTCGTTTTGAGAAATGATAGCCAACAAAACAAAAAATCACTGTGTTTCAGTGTAGTGTGTGAGGTGACGTGTTACTTACCGCGTCAAATGTGGCCATCCACCGAATTCGATGGGGCGCCATCATTTGTTTTCCAGTCGTGTTGAAGAAATATTCCAATTTTCACTCTTGAATTCTTCAACTTCCATAATTTCGTGAGTTTGGCGAAAACACGATCGAAAATTTCAGCATAATGCTGACATTTATGTTTTGCAAACAACGCGTCGACGCTACCAAGTTTATCTATTAAATGCGCAGAACATTTTATGTGGTTCATGTGTCCAAGAAACGGTGAGTCTAAGCTTATCTCGGACACGGGAGCAGTGAAGCCAACATCAACATCCGTATTAAAATGCATATTCATATCATCGTTTTGTTATTGGTTTGCAATAAGCATTTTTCAATCGTTTGTTGTATTTCATTTCATCATTTCATTTAGTGTTTTTTTTTTATCGAAAAAGGTTATCAATACTAAAGAAATTATGAAAACAAACGAAACAACAGTGAAAAAAAACAGCTCACAGCTGCGTGTGCACGTGTATCGGATATGCTGATGCTGAAATGAAATCGATTGTCGATGCGAATGAGGTTGTCTTCTGTGACTGTGACATTGATAATTGATATCATTTGAATTGTGCAATTGTGCATTTGTTCCAATATTTTGTTGTATTGAATTAAATAAAAGTACTAAATTGAACAATTGCAAGCCACCAACGCAATGCAATGCATATTAGTATTATAATCAATGAATCAATGTGGTTTGTGGCTCAATTGTAATTGTGTTTTGTGTCTTCAAAGCTTTATCATTTGGTGTCGCTGTTTCGTTTAATGGTCGGTTCCGTGTTCCGTTGTACCGTTGTTGCAAATGAACTGGTGTTGATATTGGTGAAAATTAAAATAGAACGACCATGAACAGCAAACGACTTCTTAGCATTGGTAGTAGTACTGGCAGTACTAGTGTTGGAAATACCTGGATAGTTGAAGAGTTGAATCTAGCGAAACGCCCTCGACCAAGTGATAGTGTTGATGATCCAGCTGCCTTAGCTCAAGTACCACCACAATCACAATCCACCTCCATCATAGCCATGGATATTGAACGGAATACAACTTCAAATGATCAAACAGCAGCTGAAGCAACTGAAAATCTGAATGGCGATCCACTGAGTGGTGGTCAACCTTGAAACAGATTTATGCATGCAAGATCTCCTTTCTGCCCCAACTGTGAACAAACCGAAGAAACGGCTGACCGCGTAGTCTTTTCCTGCCCCCGATTCGAATCGGAGCGAGCGGAAATAATGACCCAGGCGGGGCAAACCACAAACGCGGAGAACGTGGTACAGAGAATGTGCGCAGACGAGAGCACATGGAACGCAGTAGGAAACGCAGTTGCAAAAATTATGTCGAGACTAAGGATAAAATGGAACGAAGACCAAGCAGCAGGAGAATATGATATAGAAACGACGAGCGCGTGAGTGCAGCAGGCTCCCCGAAGTAATACCTCACGGTGGTCCCGTGCAAAAAAAAAACACACACACACACACTCCAAAGTACAAATTGAACTACATGGGAATGAAGACCATTCCAAGTCATATAATGATGAAGGTGAGACAGATGCTTTATAATGCGGCCGTTATCATTGCAGTAAATGAGTCCGAAGAGCAACCCAATAGGCGGGAAGCAGGTTGAATATCATTTGTGATTAACAGATGTTAATAATACTGTTTTTATTTTATTATGAATGTTCATTGGTCCATTTCAGAACCAGTCCCAATGATGAAGACGATTTTCTGGTTCGCAATGAAGTAACACTTGGCGGTGGTTCGGCTACAACACACACACACACACAGTTCACGAACAAACTTTGTTAACGAACGTTATCTGTACACGAACACGATTTTTGCATGTGTTTTCGTGCACAATTTCAATTTTTTCAAGGGACCTGTATCTTATTGGATATGTTATTAGAATCTTATTAGATTCAAAAATACTAATGAGTTCCAGGAATTGCTCTAATAAAAAAAACTTATTATAATACAGCAGACGCTCGGAAATTAGAACCAATTGGTTTTTCAGCTGGTTCTAATTTTCGAAAGGTTCTAATTTCGGAGCGTATTTTGAAAATCGATTTTTCATGTCAAAATGGAGAAAATCAACACATATATTGTCATATCAGTTGAAATATCTTTGGTTTTTATTGATATATGAATGGAATTTTATAATAGAATCAGTAATCAAATGAGTTATTTGTCAGGTGACTCATTTTTCCGTCATGAAATCAGTTATTGAGCTTTGTTTTTTCGTTTTATTCAAATGAGAAACAACTATATCAGAGCGAACAGCCAGTAAATTAGACATATGTTTGGTTGAGAGTAGACATGTTTGTCCGCACCATTTGAGCAAATTGTTAACACTTTCAATCGCTGATGAATATGAAATCCGTGGCTCGTTGATCTCACCATTCATTTCGACGTCATTGTCCGAATCATCGACATCAGTTTCAATACCCGTATCATCAGAATCTTCTTCGAATATGTCATCATTCCATTCATCTATATCACCTGCTGCTATACTGTTGTTTGGAGCAATTTTCGATAAAAGCATTTGAGTTTGTTGGAGAATTTCCATGTAATCGCAATCTTGCTGAACCAATTCAGATAACGGTAAATCGTCCTCCTCATCGAATTGACTTGAATCCCAATTCATTATTTTGTTCCACGATTTTGCAACGACACTTTGAGATAGTTCATCCCAAGCTTGTTTCAGCAATACAATAGCATCCGAAATTTTGTGTTGTTTTAGATATTCATGCACATCAACATCATCTTGTGCAACCAAATGACTCAATAATTTATTCCGATATATTAATTTGGTCATTTTTATTGGATTTTGATCCATTGGTTGGATTGCAGCGGTTACATTTGGTGGCAACAAGAATGCAACGATATTACCATCTTCACTGTGTAGTTCTTCAATCGGTGCATGTGCAGAACAATTGTCAATGACTAAGATAGCTTTCGGTGGCAAATTATTCTCTTTCGAAAAACGACAAACCTATACGAATAAAAAAGAATGAACATTGGTCGAAAAAGTTATTTTACTTTTGAGGATTTAACACTGCTTACTTCTTCGATAAATATTTTGTGAAACCAATTGTGGAATATTCGCGATGTCATCCATGCTGCTTTCGAGTTGTCATAGTGAAGTGGATTATGAAAATCTCGGAAGCACCTTGGGTTCTTTGCCTTGCCGATGACTAACGGTCTCAATTTATGTGTGCCATCACAATTCGTTCCGAGTAAGATTGAAATTCGCTCTTTCTGAATCTTCCGACCGGGTGCGTTTTTCTCACATGCGGCAACATATGTTTTGTCAGGCAAACAACGGAAAAACAATCCACTTTCGTCTGCATTATAAATTTGTGCATTGGTCAGCCCCATTTCGGCAATTTTGGCACGAAATCGATGTATGTATGGTGTAATCAACTCAATGTCACTTGAAAGTATTTCACCACATATCTTCAAGAAACGGATACCGAATCTGCGTTTGAATTTTCCAAACCAGCCATCACTTGCAACGAAATTATTTGATGTTTTTTCTGGGTACATCGATTCAAACAGTTGTTTAGCCTTCGCTTTCATTATTGGACCACTGATTGTACATTTTCTGTCGCGTTGCTTCAAAAACCATTCATATAATTGATTCTCCATCTCCGGATACTCGGACTTGTGCAATGTTTTTTTCTTGGCGAATTGGAATGTATTCGAAACTGCAGCCACAATGTCTTCTCTTTGTGATTTGATGTACGATATAGAAGATTTGGAGACACCATAATCAATAGCTAAACGATTCGCTTTCACACCTTTATCAAGTTTTCCTAAAATATCTGTTTTTTGTTCTAACGTCAACGTTGTTTTTTTACGTTTTTTGTCATTATTTGCCGACATTTTTTGATGATAATATTAAAAATAAACAAAAAAAAAAACGAAAAAATCAAAATATAGCGCATTGAAACCAATTCCGTGAAGCACTTGTTCGAATACTAGCGACATTCGATATGACTGAGATTTCAATGGATACTCAGTTTAGTTTCCATTTATGCACAGCAAATAGAATAACAATGCATGAACACTGCTTGTGTTGCAACGGTAAATTCGCCGCTTCACTCTTCATGTCTTTTAAATGTAAACAAATGAACTAGAATACTAAAAAATCGAATGCAAAACGGATTGTGGTGTTCTTTTTCGAGCGAATAAATGAAAGAAAAGAAGAAAAAAAAATCCGCTCGGAAATTAGAACTTTTTGGTTCTAATTTCAGAACGTACAATGTATCGACGAAGCTGGTTCTAATTTCTGGACGGTTCTAATTTGTGAACGTTCTAATTTCCGAGCGTCTGCTGTACTTATTACTAATGAAATTTTACATATTATTACTCATTACTAATAAGACGAAATATGCCGAAAAAATTTCCAATGAGATTCCGATATGTTGTTACCAAAATAATAACATATATGGGAAATATGGGGAAGTAGGATTGACGGTTAATCTGAGTAAATCTGAAACTGTAATATACACCAAAAAACGTGACCTTATGGGTTTCCACGAACCAAACATCTTTGGGGAAAAATTAAAAAATTCTAAAGGATTCAGCCAAATATCTCGGTATTACACTGGACAAGAGGATGAACTGGAACGAACATATAGAGCAAAGGATTTCAAAATGCTCAAGAATTTTCTGGTATTGCAGATCGGCAATCGGAAAAACGTGGGGTTTATCTCCAAAAAGCATACTGTGGATATACACAGCAATCGTAAGACCAACACTTGCATACGGTGCCCTCCTTTGGAGGCGCGTTGCACTAACAGAAAATGGAAAGAGTATACTCAGACATCTGCAGTTCTCTGCTATTCTTAGCAGCATCAGCCTATCTTCATACTTTGGTGGAATCTATTTGGCCATTTTAATTTTCGAAGAGCATAAGTAAAAATTGTTTCTGGATTGATTCTATTCTTCTGGTCTGAACCTTCATGTAGGGGTTCCAAACTTGTGATCCATATTCAAGTATTGGTAAAACATATGTGTAAAAGAGCAATCGAAAGGTCCACGGATCTTTGTAATCACGACCAAATCTTTTGATCCAAGTGATGAACTTGGATTTCTCACATGAGCTGGAATTAATGCGGAAGGTGGAATGAATGAAACACGTCCGTTCAGTTTGAGTGTTAAATAAGAAGAGAGCGTTTATTAAAACTAAATGTCAAATGGCATTGTCAATTAGAACAAGCATGAATGCTCGTTCACATTATTTCAACATTTCCCCTGAACGATCATTCCCTTTTTTTTCTTTTTTTTCTTTTGATTACAATGTATTGATTTAACTAATTCGTACAATTTCTTCTTGTAATAAATTAAACTTGAAATAACAATTATCAAATGAATGATGAGAGAATTCGACTAGAACTTAATTAATTACAATAAATGAGATGAATGGAATAAACAAACTAATGATTTTAACTCAATTAATCGGTTAGGCCGAACTTATTCAACAACAAATCTAACTTTATGCTATTTAATGGTTTGGTGAATGCATCGGCCAGCATCTCAGTAGTTGGAACGAATTTCAAATTTATTTCACCAAATTGAATCATTTGGTGTAGGAATTTGGTCTTCACATCGATATGTTTGGTCGCATCGGAATAATTGTTGTTCGTTGCAAAGTGTTTAGCACTTTTGTTGTCGCAATGCAATGTCAATGATTTTGGGGCGTTAGTGAATATTTCACGCTCCATTTGCTTCAACCATATCGATTCTTTGGTGGCTGCAACCATAGCAATATATTCCGATTCGGTCGTTGAAATCGTTATTCGTTTTTGCAATTTCGATTGCCATGAAATTGCTGCTTTTTGGAATAGAAAAACATAACCAGTAGTTGTTTGTCTAGTATCAATGTTACCTGCATAATCAGCATCACAGAATCCAGTTAATTCGGTGCTTTCGCGTGAATAAACCAGCTTCTTGTTTATTGTGCCTTTTAGGTATCGCATGATACGCTTTACAGCGGCCCAGTGTGCTTTCCCCGGATTTCGAACAAAACGACTGAGAAAGTTCACACCGTAGCTTATATCGGGTCGTGTGATTTGTGCTGCAAACAATAAACATCCAATAGCTTGCATGTATGGCTTCTTGGACATTTCTTCGATTTCATGTGATGTTGTTGATGACATTTGTGATGAGAGCTTCTGGTTTACGTCGACTGGTGTTGAAACAGGGTTGCAATCGTCCATACCAAATCGCTTCAAGATCTCGTAAATGTAAATCGACTGGTCCAATGCGATACTTCCATTTCGTTTGTCACGTGTGATGCGAATGCCCAAAACTGATTTCGCATCGCCTATGTCTTTCATTTCAAATCGCTTGCACAGCTCGTTCCTCAAGCGATTTTCCAATTCCAAATCGTTGGATAACACAAGCACATCATCAACATATATGGCAACGATCAATAACTTTGAACCGTTCACCAAAAAATAAATACATTGATCTACAGAACCCCTTTTCAATCCAAAATTGATCAACACCTCGTTAAGTGCCTGGTTCCACACACGACTAGACTGCTTAAGTCCGTATAGGGACTTATGGAGTTTGCACACACGCTTTGTGCCATCTTCAAAGCCTCGCGGCTGACACATGTAAATTTCTTCTTGCAATTCTCCATTCAGAAAGGCGGTAACTGCATCAAGTTGACGAATTTTTAGATTCAACTTTGCAGCAAGTGCAATCAAATATCGAATGGATGTATAACGTACTACAGGTGCAAACGTTTCCCTGTAGTCAATGCCTTCGATTTGTGAATAGCCTTTTACAACGAGTCGTGCTTTGTGCTTTTCAATGTTGCCATTCGCGTCGCGTTTCGTCTTGAAACCCCATTTATTTCGTATTGGTCGTTTATCAAATGGTAAATCAACTAGGATCCAAGTTCCATTTGATTTCAATGAATCCATTTCAGTTTTCATAGCCTTTTTCCACAATGTCACATTTTGACTAGACATTGCCGCCTCATAACTCAACGGATCATTATTTATTTGGATTTGAGCGATAAATGAATAACTCGGAGGACGATAATTAGGCTGTTCCAATTGCTCAGCAATACGAACTGACTGACGCACTTGATCCAACACATGTGTACTCTCGTCCGGTACATATGTAGCGTCATGATGTGAATCTTCATACACACTTGATTGATCGGGTGAAATGTTCGATAAATCAAGGTCGGAGCTAATATCGAATGTCTCAGGTGGCTGCGGTGCAGCTGGAACATCAACTGCCTGTCCAACAGTTGGATCCTCAGCTGTTTGGGTCTGGATATCTGCGATGATTCACCAGTTGTGGGTGTAAATTCCACTACTTCTTCACTTTCCCCTGAATTTGCACTCACAACATCCGATTCGGTCTCATTACAATTTTCTTCCTCCATCAAAAAATTCAATGTAACTGTCGACGACAAACATGGATTAGTAAATTTAATTTCATTTTCATTTACCTGATTTTCGGCTTCAATGAAAACGATATTTCGGCTAATGATGATTTTCTTTGTTTCAGTATTATATAGCCTATACGCTTTTGAATTTTGGCTGTAACACATTCAACCGATTTCGTATCAAGCTTTCTTCGTTTTTCTTTCGGTACATGAACCATTGATTTGCTGCCAAATATTCTCAAATGCGACAAATTCGGTGTTTTGCCGGTCCAAAGCTCTTCAGGGGATTTCTCATTGCCACGACACGGAATTCGATTCAACAAATATGCTGCAGTTGCAGATGCTTCAGCCCAAAATTTCTTGCTTAAATTCGCATCAAACAACATACACCGCACTCTTTCAACGATGTTTCTATTCATCCGTTCGGCAACTCCTCCTTGTTCAGGTGTATAAGGAGTGGTTTTCTGGTGCAAAATTCCACACTTCTCCAAATATCGTTCGAATTCAAGACCGCAATATTCACCTCCGTTATCTGTTCGAAGCACTTTTATTTTCGTTGAGCAATAGTTTTCCACAAGTGCTTGAAACTTTTTAAATTCATCAAAAGTGTCCGATTTGTTTTTCACTGGCGCAACAAATAATTTCCGACTGAAATCGTCCACAAACGTAACAAAACACCGCGCCCCAGAATGTGACGTTTCTTCTATCGGTCCACATACATCGGAATGTATTAATTCAAGTTTCTTTGTTGCACGTTCTCCTTTATTTGGAAACGGTGTTCGCGTTTGTTTCCCTTTCACGCACACAATACATTTCCCTTCATTATTCAAAGAACAGTTAATGCCGATTGTTGCACTTTTCACTTTCTTTAAATTATTATCACAAATGTGACCCATTCGCCGATGCCAAACACTTAATTTACTGTTCGAAATTAATGCCACTTCAGTTGTTGACGGTGAGAGATTCATTTCATTGTTCACTTCACAGTTCAATCGATAGAGTCCGTCCACTAATGGTGCACAACCAATCAAAACACGTTTTTTGTTGTAAATTTTACAGCACTGATTTTCAAAAACGAGTTTATTTCCTTTTAAATCCATTTCACTCACTGAAAGGAGATTCGTGATTAAATTTGGTACATAAACAACTTTATCCAACGACGCAGTTGCTTTCGACTTTCCAGTTGTCACAGTTAAATTCAATTCGCCCATGTTGCTACAAATGCAGCATACAATACATTGTCTGTCTTTTCAGATTTATCACTTCTTTTCTTTTTATATTTTAATTTTTCGGGGCAAGATCGAGCAAAATGCCCGATTTTATGGCAATTATGGCATGGAAATTTCTTTTTCTGGAAAAATAAAGCACTTTCACTGCTAGTATTGTTATTACTGTCTAATTTAGCTTCTTGTAGTAACGTGGTTTTTACATATTTTTTAATGTTAATGTTAATGGTCTGCACCATACAGCGTTTCTTCGCCAGAGGTGGTTTATTATAAATTACAAAAATGTGTATAAAATTTGTACAAATTTATTTATAACCAATGTTTGATAGCACCGATCAGTTAACCTATTTGCCAACCCTAACGGTTACGGAGCAAAACGCTGCGATTAACTGATTTCAAAATTGATTATTACATTTATTTTCTTGAAGTTTTAAAATATTCAATTAATCTCTTTTTTATGGTATCTGTGCTCACATTGAAATCAACTAAATATATATCACAATTGGGAATCTTTTTATCAGAAAATTCATTAAATGTATCAAGCATAAAATTCATTGGCTGATATTTTCTATAATTACACTTTTCCAATGGTACTATTAATAGATTATTATTGCGAGTTTGGTAATGAGGTAAACGAAATACGATATATTCCAGTAAATGACTAGATGATATTTCACCAATGATCAATTTGTGAATAAAAATCACTTGGGCCACCATTCTACGTTCTTCCAAAGTTATCAATTGAAGCAGCATCAGCCTATCTTCATACTTTGGCAGGTGGAATCTATTTGGCCATTTTAATTTTCGAAGTGCATAAAGTAAAAATTGTTTCTGGATTGATTCGATTCTTCTGGTCTGACCCTTCATGTAGGGGTTCCAAACTTGTGAACCATATTCAAGTATTGGTAATACATATGTGTAAAAGAGTAATCGAATGGTCCACGGATCCTTGAAATCACGACCAAATCTTTTGATCCAAGCTAGTCTTGATTTGGCTTTTGTTATGATGTATTCAATGTGTGATTTGAAATTGAGTTGACTATCAAGAATAACTCCTAAGTCTTTGATTTCGTTGACTCTCTGGATGATTTCGTCTCCAATGATATAGTTATGATCAATCATTGTACCCATTCGGTGGAACCTCATCAATTTGGTCTTCTTAACATTCAATCTAAGATCATTACGACTGAAAAAGATAGAAATGTTTTCTAAGTCATTTTGCAATTTCAAGCAATCGTTCTCAGACTCGATATGTTTGGACAGTCTAGCATCATCTGCAAATGAAAGTAATGTAGAGTCTTCAACATAATATGGTAATTCTATGATAAATAATAAAAATAGTGTGGCTCCAATTGGATAGCCCTGACCTGTACCAGAGGTAACATCAATTGGAATTGACTTCGTATTATCGATTTTTACTATTTGCTTTCTGCCATTTAGATAGGATTTAATCCATCTTAGAATCTCGTGGTTCAGACCCATGACATTGAGTTTGTGGATCAGTAGATCAGTATTTACGGAATCAAAAGCCTTTGCTAGATCAATATAGATTGCATCAGTTTGTGTATTCGTCGACAAGTTGTTCAATGTGGACGATGCAAATTCAACTAGATTCGTAATTGTTGATCTTCCTTTTATAAATCCGTGTTGGCTATCATTAATGATGTTCTTAATGTGAAAGTTCAAATGACCTGTTAATATTGAATCCAATATTTTTGCTGTTACGCATTGGAGTGCCACTCCTCTGTAATTACTAATATCATTTCTTGATCCACTTTTGAATATCGGCCTTACAAACGATGTTTTCCAACATTGAGGTACTTGCGCCGTTTTCATGGATTCACTGAGAATTAGTGTGATAGGTTTCACTAATGATTCTATACAATTTTTTATGAATAAGTTCGGAATTCCATCAGGGCCTGAAACAAGGTTATTTGGTAGGTTGTTGATTGCTTGCGTCACTGTTTCTTCAGTTATATCAATTTTTGGAATGTTACTGCATAGATTAATCAATTCGTTTCTGTGTTTGTTATTGGATTCAAACGTACGCACTGCATCTGGATTATATCTAGAGTAGGCAGTAGAGAAGAATTGGGCAAATAAATTAGCGATTTCTGATTCGTTGTTGGATTTTTGTCCATTATATTCCATGGTATTTGGTAATTTATCATTTGATTTGTTCAAGTATTTTACGTGTTTGTAAAAGTTTAATGGCTCATCAGTTATCATTTGTTCCATTTCAATGGTATAATCGTTATATGACTTTCTGACACTTCGATTATATTCAGTCCGCTTAATTAAAAATTCTTTGTTTGCCTCCGTTGACCATTTTCTCCTGGATCGCAATTTATTCAGCCTATTTTTCAAATTAATAAGTTGTGGAGTGAACCATTTAGGGTGTGTTGAAGATTTGAGCTTCTTAACCTGAACATGTTTCTTGATAACTGCATTAATCTGTTCATAAAACTTGTTTATTTTATCATTAAAGGCTATTTTTGAGATTTGAAGTGTGGCATTCCAATCTATGCATGTAAGCGATTCATTGATATCTGCATAGTTTGCTGATTGAAAATCAAGGAACGTTTTGACATTTTCAATTCTATCATTTTTCTTAATGTATTTTAATATTGTTAGTTCAATGGCTGGGTGGTGGACTTCAATTTTCAATAATTGATCAATACATACATCACATTTTATTAAATTGGTGTCGTTTGTCCAAACCAAATCCAACAGTCGGTTGTTTATGTTGAAATTTTTATTGATTTGATGTAAGCCAAGCTCATGGCACGAATCAACAATTGTGATTTCTTTCTTGGTGGTAGCATTTAATGGGAAAGCGATTAGTGGATCATCAACATCATCAGTTAGCCACAATAGATCGCTTAGGTTGAAGTCACCAGAATTTATAATTGTATCACTTGCTTTGGCTGTAGATGTGAATGATTTCATTGCATCCATATTTGCTTGGTATACTGCCAATGGTGAGTCTGGTCTGATGTATGATTCTATTAAGAATAAATTAAAATCGCCAAGGCTCACCTGTACACAAATTAATTCTGTACCAAATGCTTCACCATTTCCTATTAGGTGAGAATTTAATGATTCATGAACCGCAATCAAAACACCACCGCCAGTTTTCTTCTTTTTTGATTGATTACTCTCAGTAAGGCTCGACCTATCACATCTGTATACATTAAAATCATTCGGGAATACATTTGATGATGGAATTGTGTCATCAAGGTTAGTTTCACATAACATGTAAACCTTAAAAGGAGAAATTAATATATTAGCAAAAAATTCTGGTAATTTGGTACGAAGCCCATTAACATTGTGGCAGTAAATCTTATGAAAACTGTCTAGGCTGTTGTCTCTGCAATATGAATTTTTAGCTGTTAATTTTGTTGTTTGTTTTGCGGTATCTTTCTGGATTTCATTCACTTGCATCTGAAGTGAATTTATTTTATCAATAAATATGTCAATTGTTGAATCATTGATCGGCACCCTATCTAAATTTTGCATTTCTAGTAGCATCATATATTCCAAAACCTCAATTGCATCAGCTTTGTTGTTTATTGGGTAAACTGGTGGTGAAATGGTTGTCTTTGATAGGTTGGATGATGATATTGTGGATGCCACTGGTTCTGTGTTGGTTGTTGAAATGGTAGTTGAAAGTGTGGTTGGAATTGTTGCTGGAATTGTGGTGGAATGAAATGGTCGTTGTTCATATAATGATAGGGAAAATTTTGATGGTCTTGGTAATTGTGTCTAAATATCGGCGTATACGGTACAAAATGATTTGAACGATTGAAACCGTTTATATTTCGATAATTATTCTGCCCGTGAAAATTATTATTATGGTTATAGTTTCGGTAATTATCAACATTTCGATGGTCAAATCGAGTACCATTATTTTGATTCGGCTTATTTTTATTAAATTTGTTATTTTGTGATGAAATTTTTTTCTGTTGTTGTTGTTGCGGTTGAACTTTTTGCTGCTTTTGTTTTTGTTTTGATTCCATGTTAGTTTTTTTGCTAAATGGTTTTGGTGGTTTTTGAGGTGGAACAAAAGGCACAGCAACAACACCAGAGTCCCATAGTTCACTGTTTATAATCACATCATAGTCATCTTTGTTCAATGTATTAATTTTGAACGACACAAAATTTAGTTTTTGGTGTTTTTGATTTTTTTTTGTTAAAATTTCCACTGAAAAATTAGTATCACTAAACAAATTTGTTTTATGTGTGATATATGCAGCTAAATCATCACATGTAGTCGTGGATTTGAATTTTGATACATATATGGCAAATTTACTGTCAGTTTGATTGTTGGTTAAGTTGCTAGGTAGGGCTATTTCTGACAATAATGGTTCTTTTACATTTATTGCAACATTCGATGGATCAGGTTTTGAGTTTTCTTTTTCTTTCATTTGCTGAAATAAATCCTTGCACAATTGACATGCTACCGAAAAGGGTGAGTCGACGTTGAATGCTGCATTGAATTTGGCTGTTTTGTTATGATCATTCTCAAAATACCATTTTTCTTCGTCCTGGATTAACATATCAAATCGTTGCAGCATGTCCTTTACTATATTTACCGATGTTCCACTTAGCATGCATTCGATAAATATTTGTTTTGAGCAAAACATGCAATTTACATTTAATCCTTTGAATTGTTTCCCCTCGCACTTATTCATAACACAACAATGCAATTTTGACATATTGTAATGAGATACAACAACAGTAAATAAACAATGATAATTTGCTTCCGATTTTTCACTTGTAAATCACTTGATTGAATTTTATTGATTGTATTTTTATATATTCTTATAGAAAAGTAATTAATCAATTATTTTCAGTCGATTTCACTTATTTTTGGTTTGAATATATATTATTATTTATGAAAAAACTCGAGAGTAAATATTGTTCTGTTGTTGTATACTTGACAGTTTCCTAACCTCCTAGTCTACTGATAATTTGGTTTGCGTATTCTCTATGGTCATTACGAACGAATCATATTCAAGTGGCAAACCAGCCAGCATTAGCGACGCAACCACTTCATCTCCGAGCTCCAAACCGGTACTTTTCACACGCGATGCTAAATTCAATGTTTCACTGACATATTTTTCGATGGAATCAAAATCTTTTAATTTCGTTTGAGTGAGTTGCTTGAGAAGCGCCACTTTTCTGCTTAGACCTGAATCAGCCAAACTTTTTCCAAGCGAATCCCAAACGTCTTTTGCTGTATTTTTGCCATCGATGTATGAATAAATGTCTGGATGAATAAGCAACGTAATTTCCGATATGCATTTCAAATCTGATGTTTTTATAGCTTCCGTTGACGATGCTGTTACGACTGTTGAAACACAATCCCACAGCCCCTTTAATACCAAATATGATTTGATTTGTCGTTTCCAGATCGGATAGTTGTCGCGACCACGCAGTTTCTCAATCGTTACTACATTTGTAGACATGACTCTTCTTTCATGCGAAAAAATCGGCCAAAAATGATTATTTTCGCGTAAATTTTAACACGTACCGTTTCTTTTTTACCAAACTTATTCGAATCGTGTTCAAATTCCACTGGATGGGGTAACCATAACCTGATGAACTTGGATTTCTCACATGAGCTGGAATTAATGCGGAAGGTGGAATGAATGAAACACGTCCGTTCAGTTTGAGTATTAAATAAGAAGAGAGCGTTTATTAAAACTAAATGTCAAATGGCATTGTCAATTAGAACAAGCATGAATGCTCGTTCACATTATTTCAACACCAAGCTAGTCTTGATTTGGCTTTTGCTATGATGTATTCAATGTGTGATTTGAAATTGAGTTGACTATCAAGAATAACTCCCAAGTCCTTGATTTCATTGACTCTGGATGATATAGTTATGATCAATTATTGTACCCATTCGGTGAAACCTCATCAATCATTATCTATACGGCTGTTGTCCTGTACACACGTATCTAAGCAAACGCTCTTACTTATAATCATGGCAGATAATCGAATAAACAATAAAAAAAGAAGTAGACCAAAAATCACACCGAAAAAGAAAAATGTTCAGTTTTTAAACTCAATTCAATTGCCGACATCGAATCGTTTCAATGCACTGTCAAGTGGTGATGACGCCATGCAAACAGATGAAACACCTCAACAAAACAAAAATCCAAACATTTCACCAATCGTCGTCCCAGACCATGAAACGGATCTTCAATCAATGCTCAATACACTGAAACTGGATTGCAGTTTTAAATTAAATAGTGTAGGTCGAAAAATATTTCCAACATCGATCGAAAACAAAAAGAAAATCACAGAAAAACTACAAAAAGACAACATCGGCTTTTTCACACATCCAGAAAAAAACACAATACAGAAAGATGATCCTTTTATAATATATGCTTTAATTACTAAAGGTGCTGTCAGACTTTGCAAGTAAAGCACTTTCATGCAAGTGCAAGTAAATGGTATCGGCATGCAAGTACTTGTATAGGTGTTCACACTTTGCAAGCAATTTGCTTGCTGCAAGTCCGATTTTACTTGCAAACGATCCGCTTGCATGCAAGTACTTGCATCCCCTTTCACACTTTGCAAGGTAAAGTAGTGAGCTTGCAAGCGAAAATCCACTTGCTGCAAGTGAAATTAAAGTGTCAGTTCAGTGTTCAATATATTATTTCATTTCGTGCTTTGTGGAAAGATGCATCGAAAAAAATATTTGACTCTTGCGGCTGCTTTAATGCTTGACGAAATAGAAGAAGAGGAGCAACAAATCAAACGGAATATTTGGGTACGTGATTTCTGGTTTCGTGGAGATTCTAATCAATATTTTGAAAAATTGATGGGAGATCTAGCAAACGAAGGAGAAGACTTTTACAAACGATTTGGACATACAGTGCCAAGGCCTTCTAACTCCGAAACGAATCGGAAATTGATATTGATGTCTTCAGCAAAGTTGTAGGCCTTGAAATGCTGAACAACTCCTGAAAACTTCAACTCCCTTCGACCATTCCCCATAAAACTGTGGAGGGTTGAATATAGCAAAAATGCCAATTTCAGTCAATTTTAGCGTTAGCCACTGTCAAAACGAGTAGAGGAAATGATACGGGTCTGTCGGCAAATTGTAGATTTTGAGTTGGTGAGCAAATCCCCTGAATATATCAATTTTCAAACTTCACTCCTTGTGGGTCAAAAACCACTTTAAAAAAGTGTCCGGACAATTTTGTGATGGCCAAAATGGCCTTTTCTCAAATTTGGCTCCAAATTATTATTACTTCTTCAATTAAAATAAATCAAAATAGTTCAAAACTATTCCATTTTTAATTATATAGAGAAAAGTTTATGAAAAAATATGACTTTTTATGGATTTCATAAAAAAAATGGGGTGTCCGGACAATTTTGTGAGCCACTGTATAAAGCAATCAGATTTCGAAGAGTTATGTGAACGGGTTCGCTATCGTGTAAAAAAGCAAAATACTTTCATGCGTGTGGCTATTTCAGTTGAAGAACGTGTAGCTTTGACGATAAAATATTTAGCATGTGGTGACAGCATCGCAACATTATCTCAATTGTTCCGTATATCTCCATCATCGATATCTACAATTATACCTGAAGTTTGTCAAGCACTGTATGACAGCATGAAAGATGAATATATGAAGGTTTGATTGCAATTAAATAGTCATGTTAAAAATATGTAATTTTTGACACATTGAATAAAATTTCGATTCAACAGATACCATCATCTGAAGACGAATGGAAGGAAATTGCAACACAATTTGAAGCAAAGTGGAACTTCCCAAATTGTATTGGTGCAATTGACGGTAAACATATTTTATGCAAGGCCCCATCACAATCTGGAAGCGCCTATTTCAACTACAAAGGAACATTCAGCATTGTACTGCTTGCTGTTGCAGATGCGAATTATAGATTTCTGTATGTTAATATTGGAGCAAAAGGGTCTGCATCAGATGGTGGAATTTTCAATGCATGTCCATTCTCAACAGCTTTGGTAAGAAATACCTTGAATGTGCCAAGAAACCGGCCTCTGCCAGGACGATCAACACCTGTTCCGTATTGCATTGTGGCCGATGATGCGTTTTCATCATCAGAACGCGTAATGAAACCGGTTTCGGGACAGAATTTGTCAAGAATTGATCGAGTTTTCAATTATCGACTTTCAAGAGCTCGACGCATAATTGAAAATAGTTTTGGCATTGCTTCAGCACGATGGAGAGTGCTTCGAACAAAATTTGAGCAAAACCCTACAATTGAAAAAATCGTCTCAGCCGTATGCGTTTTGCATAACTATTGTCTCCGTCATAGTGTCAATTTATACGCTCCACCAACTTTATTAGATAGAGAAGTAAATGGAGAGGTTGTTCCAGGTTCATGGCATGGTAATGATGAATTGACACCGCTACAGCCAGTGTATGCACGAAGAGCAACTGCTTTGGAATCAATTCGGGATGAATATCGGGAATATTTTATGTCAGCAATAGGAGAATTGCCATGGCAATATGAAAAGTGATGATAAAAATAAGGATTAAATATTTTGTTTGATGGTTTTGCTATAAATAAGCACAATTTTATTGTAAGAGCTAAGCAGAATCAAAACTATCTGGAGTAAAATGTTAGATTCAATTTGATTCATATGATATTTTATTAAATAAAACATATTTCTAGAACAATTCAACTTGTATTCATACATAAACATTTATTTCATTATTTTGTCGACTTTATTCATAAACGGCTGCAATAATTTACACCAAAATTTCACTTGTCATTAATTATTTTTATTCCTTCATCCATTCATCAAAATCATCTTCTGCGTCGCACGGATTTGTTTCATCATGGACAACTAAATCATTTGGACCGAGAACTCGTCCTTGTGAGTCAATATATAATATATTTTCCTGCTGTTTTTCTGTTGCGTCACCTGTATCTAATGGTACATGAGAAGATGTAAATTACTCACCGGAAGCACATTCCATCAACAATTCATTTTCAGCATGTTCTGTCAATGCTTTAGTTAGTATCAGCTGAATTTGACACTTTGTTCTTTTTACCAACTTTTCATTTTTAATCTGTCCCAAACTGGAACTTACATATGAGCCAAACTCTTCATGAGCGGTTTGTGGACGAATGGATTCCATTAATGTATTCCAGCAAGCACGTCTTTCATCTTCAAACGTTGTCTTTCTTTTTTTTGTCATTGGTGTTTTCGTTGATGGTGTCGCAACATTTTGGTCCGATGTAGACACCCACGATTGGGAAACAACTGTACTCGTTGAAGCTTGAGTTTCTTCAGTAATTGCCTGAAAACGGAGGAGAGAAAATATTCGATGTTTGGTCGTTCCATTATCACAGGATTTCACCACTGAAGTGGATGATATTACCGATGAACTTAATTCCAAATTATCAACCGTGCCACATTCAGCTACCTCCAACTGCAGGAAAGACAATGCATTGTAAAATTTCCATTTGGGTTGATGTCCTACCGCTTTTTGTTTTCTTTGCTTTCTGCGCATTCTGAAAAAACACTGTGCGGAGCATTCTGCATTTTTCTTTAACAACATCATCGCTCAAATTTGTAACCGCAGCGATTTCATTAATGGCGTCGGCCTTTTTGAAAATGTTCTTATAGTCTTTGTGACTTTTTTGCCATAATAAACATTGATGTGATTCATATTCTTTGATTAGCGAAAATGTTTCGTCGTCATTTAGTGTGACTTTTCGCACTTGTGGTTGCGATTGTGATTGGGATTGTTGTTGAGATTCCATCTTACGAAATAAAAATAAACACAGCACGGAAAATATGAATATGAATTCAAATAAAAATAGATTTCGGTCCATAAAACGTAAAACATCTTACCTTCTCACAGTTTTATTTCAAAATGTCAAATGAAACGGCAGTTACGAATGCATGCAAGTGTGTGCAAGTAAAATACTTGAACGTGGCCGTCGTTCAAGTCTTTCACTTGCATGCAAGCTGATTTTTTGGCGAAAGTACTTGCATCGTATTCCAAAATACACATTCAGATATTGCAAGTACTTTCATGCAAGCAAACTTTCACTTGCATGCAAGTACTTTCAGCGTCTTCACACCTCGCAAGTACTGGTAAAGTACTTGCGGAAAGTACTTGCACGCGTTTTACTTGCAAAGTCTGACAGCACCTTAATGGAGCAGGAGCTCCAATGAGACACGTCTGAACTTGATGAAGATTTAATTAAGACTGTTTTATTCAAATTAAGATGTGCATAGTGTGACTTACAATTATGAATTATACTGTCACTCTATACCTTCCCTGTTTTTGAAAAGTAAAATTGGATGGCTCAAATAAAAATCCTACTGCATTTAATATAATGATATTTCCTTCCCTTTTAAATTTGAGTTATTCAATTTTAATTTTAATCATCATCATTTTCTTTAATTTTGACAAGTTTTCCAAACATTTTTATTTTTTCTTTTTTTTTGTTGTTTTCTTATAATTTTTTTTTTGTTTTGTTTTGTTTTTTATTATTTTTTTTTTTTAAATTCTGTTTGTACGATTTGTAGTTTCGTACTGGCAATAAATAAATTGATAAAGGAACTTATTCTATCTATTATTGTTGCTGCAGACAACCCATAATAGTTAACTTTTTATGATGCGTTTCCATTGGTAAAAAAAATGAAAATTTATTGATAAGTATTTATTTATTTATTTGTCACCGCCAAGTTCTGGCTGAATATTTAGTACAGTTACAGGAAAACAAGTTAGCGAAGCCTCCTTGAAAAAACCTGATTTTTTCGAAACAAGGGATTTACTCCCGATACATCAATGAAAAACGTATAATACAGTATTTGAGCCGTTTACTGTCAAAAGGAACAGAAATATAAGAAAACTAAGGCACATATGCATAATCTAAAAGAATTATATAGTCAAAAAGACGCTACGTTAAAGATATATCACAGCTTAAGTAAAATAGTCGAAAAACTATCACAATACGTGACTTGGTCATTTTGAGTAGTTCGAAATTAGTCATCCCATGAATAATGTTTCGTGTGTGAGGACAATTTGTGTCGTGGAAAACCTCACTAAAACCACATCATTAGAGTTTGACTGATGAAGGGGTGTGCCATACTTCGTAGGGGCTAAAAATTTTCCCGAGTCCCGCGTACACACCGGTAAGTCCATGCTTCTACGGAGTCCCGGGTTACTATCGACAAACAACAAATCTTAAGCTTTTTAAATTATCATGAATTAAATGCGACAACCTGGAATTGTACTTTCGTTTTTCGATGTCATCAGGCAAGGCATTGATAAAAAGAAAGTACAAGAAAAATTCCCGAGCAGTCCAGATCAGATCGGTCACGATGTACAGTTCACTCTGGCATTCAGGCAAAAAATTACAAGTGCACCGGGGTGAGGGTGCACCTGCACACACCATTTTTGTCAGAATACGGGCTACTGTTCGCCGTCCAAGTCAAACGACGTAAGGGGATGACAAAGAGTGCGAGGTCTAAGCATGGATCTTAGACAGGCACTGGTATCCCGTCAGCATCGTCTGATTAGCCATCTTATTTTGGTCTGTACCGCTTCCAGTTGTGTTTACCACTCATTCGCATGTGAGGAAAGTGTTTAAGATTAGTGAAGAGCCTGCTATCTCCCCCGCGAGAACAAATACTGTGCAAAATTGAGTTACCTGGGGGGTGCTCATGTAGAGCATATTTTGGGAAGTTGCGATAAAAGGTCCGCCAAAGATCCTATACGAGTGCCGGAGTCTCGAATACTTCGTTCGGTATTTTACGCACAGATGTGATGAAGTTTGAGCGACCGCTGGTATTTTTGAAATTCTCCGACACTGAGTTCGCATATTTGCACATTTGGGCAAGTGGTGCTGCAGGGGTTACTCTCATCTTTTTGTCAGTAATTCGTATGTACTCTGTCCGACGAAGATTACGTTCATTGGGTATGTATATGATAAAAAAATTGAATAAGGAAATGATTAAGTTATTGAACTAAATAAAATTGAATAAAAGAAATGGAATAAATGATTGAATAAATATAAAGTATAAATAGGCAAAACTAAAATTATCTTAATTCTAAAATTTGACTACCCTATTTTTATGAATTTCAATAGTTTTGTTGTCATTTAAATCTACAACTACTAAATTTTGCGGCTTAACCTCCTATAGATATTTTCGTGTTTCTTATAAGGTTCCCTTTTGATTAAAACCAGGTCATTTTGATTAAATTCAACCCTATTGATAGTTCTATCATATAATTTTTTATTTCGTAGTTTAGCCTCAGTGACTAAACGATTTGCAATTTGATGTGCACGTTGCAGTGTGTTCTTTGCCATTTTCATGAAATTTTCGAAATTATAAACTGGTTCAATTCCCTCTTTCAACGCGCTTGGTAACAAATTCTTTTTTGCAAATACCAATTCAAAAGGTGTATATTCATGATTCAGTGTCGCATTATACGAAATATTGTAGCAATGCGAAAAATATTTCATATGCCGATCCCACTCTGTATCATCACAATACGCTCTCCAATATTCGTTCCAAACTCTATGGCTACGCTCAATCGTTCCAAGTGTCTCGTGGTGATAGGCGGTAGAAAATTCGTGATTAATATGCATCAATTCGCATAATTCTTTGATGACAGAATTCATTAGCTCTGATCCTCTGTCTGTGCGAATGGTTTCTATATTGCCAAATATCAAAATATAATTTTCCAAAATCGCTTTTGCGATCGTATTCGCCTCCTTGTTAGGTATTGAAACCATAATCAAGAATTTCGACAGATCGCACATCATTGTGATTGCGTATCGATTATTTGAACTTTTGAAGTTTTTCAGTTCGCTCTTCACTATTATTGTCATTTGTCATTTCAATTATGTTATATTGATCAATATTACTTGCTTTTAGTGTGGTTTTTAGAATTGTTTTGACCTTATCCGTTGTATTGATTAATCGAAGTGTTGGTTTATTCGAATGAATGATTGTGGTGGCGCAAAAAATGCCATCTGTGATTTCACGTGATTCAATTACTGCGGGAAATTTGTGTACATTATTTATACTAAAAACTCTAAACGCCTCACTGCGTGGGGCCAAAAACATTGCATTTTCTTCATTATTCATATTTAAGATTTCACTGCCCATTTCTGTTTGAATCACAAAAGTCATATTTCCATAATCAAGTACACATGAATATAATTTGATGAAATCTTTACCAATTAATCCCGATGTCGGAATTGCGAAATCATTTGGTACGACATGGAATTCGTGAAAAATTCCCAATTTCGAAAATTCAAGTCTTAAATTAACTGTCCCAAGAGTTTCAATTGTACTTTGGGTTATTCCTTTTAATTCGATAATGCAAGTTTTGTTTAATTCAGTTCCACTCGGAATATTTTTCTCCTTTATTACGCAAATATCTGCTTGCGTATCAACCAAAACCGAAATATTCGAAATACCATTGTAGTTGATTAAAACGGAATCTGAATAATTTAAATTTAAAGTCAAAATTTTTCGAAATGAATTTGTATTTAAATGAGATGTTTCGCCTGTTGCAGTGGCACTACAGCCTGCTGTTGCGACGCCCCCGACGGTGGGGCTTGTTGGTTTTCCGTGTATCGGATGTTTCGGCGATTGCCATCGAAATTTCGCCTAAAATTATTGTTCTGGCCATTAAAATTGCCCCGGCCACGGCCAGAAGAATTATTATTGGAATTGTTTGAATAATTATTGCGGAAATAATTATTTCTACCGTTGTTGGAATTGTTTCGGCCCCTGAAATTGTTTTGGCCACGGAAATTCGTATTGTTTCGGCCACGAAAATTACGAGCTCCAAAAGCTAACACTTGTTTTTCTTAATTTTCCGAGTAATTTTCAGTGACAAATTTGGCCACAACATCTTTTGGCTCTTCAAATTTAGTGGAAGCCAAAACGGATTTGACCAGTTTAGTTCTAGCTGATTAACGACACATTTTTACTGCCACGTTGATTGTCATTGTCTTTGCTACATCATAAGGAATGCCATCGCTAATGTATGCACGGCGTAGGGCATCAACAAGAGATTCGGCCTGTTCACTAAAAGATTTCAGTGTATTTTTGTCAGCTCTAAGTGCTAACAATCGGCCAATCACAGCATCAGTTTTTTCTGGTTTTATTTTCGCAGCGAGTGCTCTTTTAATTTCTTCGATGGTATTTTTACCATTCACTGCCTCAAGAGCCTTACCCTCAAGCTTTGTTCTGATGAAATTGACGAAATGTGGCTTTTGTTCTTCAGAAGAAGCAGCCAAAGCTAAATCCATTGCTGCCAGAAAGGCTTCGAGTGCCAATGGGTCGCCACTATAATTTCACGATTTTCGAGCATTTTCCAAAGTAGTCAAATAAATCTACAGCCATGATTGGTTCTGGTAGAGTATCTTGTTCTGGATTCGGATCGACGAAATTATCAAAATTATTTATATCAATTGGCTGAACACTAGAGCTGATCACGAACCGAACTCGAACTGTTCGAGTTCGATAACTTTCCAACTTTCCTGTTCGTGTTCGTTCGAATTCAATTTTGTTCGGTTCGATTTGTTCGAAGCTCAAAATATGTTGTTCGTGTTCGTTCGTGTTCGAGTTCGATATTCTAAATATCGTTCGTGTTCGGTTCGAGTTCGACATCACTTTTTTAAATGTAATAATTAAGAAATTAACGTTTCCACTTCATTGGTTGACTGTACAGATTGCCTTCATGGTTGACTGTTCATTCCACCCTATTCAACATAAGCCAAACGCGTTTGAAAAAAAATTCAGTAAAAAAATCGAAATAAATTCATTTTCCATATATCGATGAATTGTGTGAGCTTAAAATGAAGCCCTGAATGTTATAATACCCTTTGAATGAGCGAAATGTGAAGATTAAAAAAAACGTAAATTTTTCAATTCACCCTATTCGATATAGGCCGTTTGTTATTATTTTTTGGTATTTTGATCGTTCGAATGGATTCAAAGTGTTCAATGGCACCGGATAAACTATTTCCAATCAATAAAATACCTCATAGTATCTAATTTCAAATTTTCGTTCGAATTTTTTTTCGATTTCTTTGAATCAGATGCAATACGGTAATACGGTGTATGCAAAGTATTAGTCAAAGAAAGCGTCACTAACACATAACAAGCCGACCATCAATGCACGTTAGCTAATGTCAAATGCATGTATTGACTTTTGAATGTATTGACTTTACCTTTGAATTTGTTCTTGCTTTCAGTGGCGCCGCGTGGTGTAGTTTTTGGCCAAAACTACAAATTTGGACTAATCCAATACATGCAATGGTATAGGGCATATTATCATATTGATCAGATGATTCTCACTTTTGGGGAATTTTTTTTGAACATTCTCTTATATTTTGGTAATTTGAATGGATTCAAAGAGTTCAATGAATCACATAAACAGATTTCAGTCATTGAATTGAATGAATTTCAAATTTCAAACGTCTAATTTCAAATTTCCGCCCCACATTTTTTTCGACTTCTTCGAAATAACATGTTTTGAATCGATTCTTGAGAAGTTTTTTTTTTCATTTTGGATATTTTAATGGTCCAAATCAATTCAAAGCGTTCAATGACACTAAAATACCAGAAAATTTAAAAAACAATCACCAAAAGTCCGATGAAAATAATCTGGTTCAAAGAAATCGATTTTGTTTTGCGGAAATTTGAAATTGGACATTTTGAGGCATTTCAATGATAAATAGCTGTTTAATTGATGCCATTGATCTCTTTGAATTCATCAGAGCCATTAAAATATCAAAACTAAAAAAAGTTGGCTTATATAGAATAGGGTCGGCTGAAAGATTCGATTTTTTTCATATGGCAATTTGGAATGATTAGAAACAGAATATGTGATGCTATTGAACTCTTTGAATTCATTGGGACCATTGAAATTTTTTTGAAAAAATCGCTTATATGGAATAGGGTGGCCTCAAACATTCGATTTTTAAAAAATTAAAATTTGAAATGGAGTATTTTTAGGCGTTTAAATGATGAAATCAGTTTGTGTGGTGTGACTGAACTTCTTATTTTCATTAAAACTATTAAAAATAGATTTTGTTCAACCAAAATATTTCAATTGAGGAATGAATGTTTTTATTTTTCATGTTTTCATCTAATGAATCGATTGAATTTGTTCAGGTGGGCCTTTAGAATTAGCAAAAAAAAATGTGCGATTTTTCTACTTATTTTCTAGAGGTATCCTCTAGTCTCTATCGCAGCGATTCAACAAACTCCCAGCAAGTTGCTCGCAGTCTTATATATTTGCTTTTCAGAATTGTTTTCGAACATTCTTTATGTTGATGGTTTTTGGCATTCCAGATGGTTGAGCAATATTTATTACTGTGTGATTACCCACAATTTCAATGTTTGAATCAAGTCGTACCAAACAGTTTATTAGTCTAATTTTTATAGAAGCACATCGAAAATCCAATTGATCATGATTCACGTCCTTATTGTGTGCAGCAAGACTTGCATAACTCAAAATTCGATTGTAATTCTGTACAATCAGATACTCACGTAATTTGATTTTTTATTATAGTTTTTTCGAAGAAAATA
This sequence comes from Aphidoletes aphidimyza, assembly GCA_030463065.1. NCBI lineage: Eukaryota > Metazoa > Arthropoda > Insecta > Diptera > Cecidomyiidae > Aphidoletes > Aphidoletes aphidimyza. The sequence goes on along the minus strand of CM059998.1, from coordinate 16,433,265 downwards.
TTTTTTTCAACTTGTGTAAATGCCGTCACCAATTTTTCAAAAGTATGCCAATTGAATTGCATGTCACCCAAGAGAGTAGAAACAATACAGGAATGCTCCGTATATTTTCATTTAATCATAAATTCAAAATCGATGTAATGCAAAAGTTCACTGCAAAAATGTTTAGTCGTGCCAAGTTATATTATTATTATACCGACGGTAGAACATTCTTCTAGCTATGTTTCTTCTATTGTTTGTTGCTCTTTGTTGTACGAAAATATGAAAAATATCTCTCTTAAAAATAATTAAAATTAACAAAATTAATAATAATATTTCCATCTTGATTTGCTTTGCTTCAATATTTATATACGATTTGTTCACTGGTCTCTCAATTCACTTGTTTTAAATTCACTTTCGATTTTTGTATATAAAAAAAAACATAAAAATATGTCACAAAATAGAAAAAAAAATCTTAAATATTCTCAGAAAAAGTAAGGAAATTGTTTAAATATTCTCAAAAATTGGAAACATTTGTTCAAATATACTGTTAAAAATTAGCTTAAATATTCTCAAAAAAAAAGCCTATATGAAATACATAATATCTATTCTTATCTGTTGTTTCGTTTTCCAAATTATGCAATTTTTGATACATTGATTTATTTATGTGGACGCTGCTCGTTGATTCATGTCGGACATCCTTCTTTTAAAGTGTTTTCGAAAATTGTATGGGTTGGTTATCTCCAGCGTTGACGACGAAAATCCAAAAATAGTTTATCCAATTGATATGTTGATAAGTGAAGTGAATCATTTGAGTTGAATAATTATTTTGTACCGTCTCCACTGTCGCTTTTATTTGTTGTCGATGGAACTTGATTTATTGGTATTGGAATATTGATAATGGCTTTCGGATTATTTGCAGGATCCTTTTCAATGTGTTGTTTGAAATGTCTTTGAAGCACTATGTCATTATGCTTTTTATAAATCTGATATAGCAAATTCGCTATTTTTACTAAGCACAAAACTCCAACTTTTATTAAAATTAATAAAATGAATAAGTCGTTGTTCTTCTCGTTCTTGCTTAAGTCCATTGTAGAAATTTGGATTGTTACTTTGAACTTTTCCGTGGTGTTCATTACAATACCTGTACTCAAATGAAAAGAAGCACATCTCTTTATACCAAATTTTGATCGTTTTTATGTTTTTGTTATTCACAAAAATATTGGATTTATTTATTGATTTCTATCTCAATTTTTATGCAAAATGTATTCACATATAGATTTATCATACCAATTTTGTGTTTATTGTTCACTGTATGCGTTAAAAATCACGTCCATTCTATTATATGGACGGCTATTAAGTGCATTTTTCGTTACACCTGTTGGCAATTTTATTATTTATATTCTGTTTGTTGTGCCATTTTTGTTTATTAGTCAAATGTAGTATGACCGTGAGACCACAATTTTATTTTGTTATGTTACACTCTCTCACGAATCTCATATTGTTTTGTTTGATTTTCGGTAATGTGATATTTAAATTGTAATTATCTCACGATTCATCTCTGCATTGTACAGCTGGGAACCAATTCGTTCTCACTTAGAATCACTCTTGGTTTCACATTTCTTGGTGTGATCTATTTTCACAAACTTTGCTCGTTTCGTTCTCACAAGTTTGGCAAGTTCGCCATATAGAAAGATGATCCTTTTATAATATATGCTTTAATTACTAATGGAGCAGGAGCTCCAATGAGACACGTCTGAACTTGATGAATATTTAATTAAGACTGTTTTATTCAAATTAAGATGTGCATAGTGTGACTTCCAATTATGAATTATACTGTCACTCTATAACAAAAGCATCAAAGTGATTCTCTCCGGCTTGCCTGCAGTTGATACCGCACGCATCAAAGAGAGTTTAATCCAAAAACAAATTGTACCTGCTACATTTTGATGCGGAGCAAGTGAACAAAAAAACGCTCGAACCGATCAAATACGTATACCATCACATCATTACATGGTTGCCGTACAAACACAAACGCAACGGACCTACACAATGCCTGCGTTGTCTTATGTGGGGTCACGGAATACAATCATGTGGAAGATACGCAGCGTGTTTGCTGTGTGCAGGCAACCACTTAACGAAAGACTGTACACTGTACACACAACAATAACACGAACACAAATTTCAAATGCTTCAATTGTATGAGTACGAAACTCGAACATAAACACAAAGCAAATGACATCAACTGCCCATTCCGTTCGAAATCAAGAAAAAACGCTCGCAAAAAACACCAACTAATCAACGCACACAAGCCAATACAATTCGTTTCGCACTAGCTCCATTGCCGCCACCACTTCGCGCATCATCTGCAGACATAATGAGAGCACCAACAACATCAACTGTATAGACATCAAACACACAGTTCGATTCGACAATAACAACAACACACAAACAGTGACAAGCGCAAACAAACTTCAATAATATGTCAACACGTTCAATGCTAGGCTTAACGACTACTGAATGACTCCGAACCACTCTTCAATAATTCAGATGTACTGCAAAAGTACTCTGAGGTACTATGCGGTATTCCAAACGTATTATGACGTTTCACAGATATAAATTCTTCACAAAAATAAGACCCGAGTTCAATCCTTACTGCGTGATTTCTTTTTTTTAAGTCACTCTATATATTTTTTTTAATACAAATGTAACAAAACTATTGATATCGATTGCTTATCGACAAACTAAAATGAAAAAATACTAATTTTTGAGCGTCACAAAATTAGAAATGCCAAATTTAGGTTCAATGCCAAATGACAATTTCAACACAAACCCAAACAGCAATTTATGTTCATTTGATGAATGTGCAGATTTGCTTTTGAATAGCATTGAACAACTGCGAAAATGCAATAATAAATTTGATCAACTTTAAGTTATCGCTAATCTATTGAAACATGCCTGCATATTTATTTATTTGTCACCGCCAAGTTCTGGCTGAATAATTTGTACAGTTACAGGAAAACAAGTTAGCGAAGCCTTCTTGAAAAAACCTGATCTTTTCGAAACTAAGGATTTTGTCATGATACGTCAATGAAAAAAAACGTACAGTATTTGAGCCATTTTCTGTCAAAAGAACAGAAATATAAGAAAACTAAGGCACATATGCATAATCTAAAGAATTATATAGTCAAAAGGACACTACGTCAAAGATATATCTTAAGTAAAATAGAGGAAAAACTATCACAATAAGTGACTTGGTCATTTTGATTTTTTTGGAATTAATAATCCCATGATTAATGTTTCGTGTGTGAGGACAATTTGTGTCGTGGGAAACCTCACTAAAACCACATCATTTGAGTTTGACCAATGAAGGGGTGTGCCGTACTCCATAGGGGCCCAAGTTTGCATTCTCCGATTCCCATGTACACAATGGAAAATCATGCTTCCACGGAGTCCCGGGTTACTATCGACAAACAAAAAATCTTAAGCTTTTTAAATTATCATGAATAAAATGCGACAACCTGGAATTGTACTTTCGTTTTTTTTCAAATTGACAATGCCTTTGCAATATTACAACCTTGCCGCTGATTCTTCCATCTGGCCCAATGGTGTTATTTCTAGCGAATATGCGCCAAAAAAGCAGGCAAATAATTTGAAACAAGATGGAAACGACATCAACAAAACGACAAATGGAGTTTTTAACCCATTCAGGGTGCAACAAAAGTTGGCAAAGCGATCATTGACTAAAAATCTGTCGGAAATAAATATTTTCAACAAAAACAAACTAAACCAGCGTGAAAATAACAACAACGGTCGCAACACCAACAATCGCCATAACGATGTTCGCAACAACAATGAGCGCAACATCTATAAAAATTGCAACAACAGCGACAATAACAACAAGCGTAACAACCATTCAAAAAACGAGTGGTTCAGTCAACGTGCTGGCAAAAAACGGCCACAACAATGCTCGGTCAATGTGGAAAACCAACTGCATCACCGATACAGCCAGTCACTGCAACACCTTAATATGTAGCAACAATTGGCCCTTCTGATGCAGAATCCATTTGCATCTCTCATGATGCAAAATTGAGCTGTCACACAAACACAAACCAAAATGACGAGACGGAAATTACCAGAATGTGCGCAGTTTGAACATCAAGCAAAAAACATTCTATCGCTCATCTTCCTCGCTTGACTACAGCATCATCATACTGACGGAAACCTGGCTCCATGACGGTCACTACGATGCTGAATTTTTTGACGCAACCTACGATGTTTATCGTAGGGATAGATCCAAGCAACGAGGAGGAGGCGTCTTGATAACGATGAACAACGAAATCTTCTCCAGCGAGCGAATTGTCATCCCGGGAGCTGACAAACTGGAATACGTATGTATAAAAACTCCCACTAAATCCCAGACTTTATTTATTTACAGTGCATACATTCCACCAAACTCATCACCTGATGATTATGGAAAGCACTCGTCCGCAATCAATTCATTTTCAACGAAACCAGAGGACATCATCATGGTTGTTGGTGACTTCAACCTACCAATGATTGACTGGGCAATCGATGATGACTACGCTAATGTGCTGGTCCCATCAAATTTTGGTTCAGCGATTCCTGAGAACTTCATCACGCAATTAATGGGTGCAGGACTTCATCAAGTGAATTCCATCCGAAATTCAAGGGGTAAATTACTTGATTTGTTTTTCACAAATGACTACATCAACTGCTCAATTGATCGAGCTAAGCCAATGGTTGATGTGGATATGGTGGACTCTTACCATACACCGATCCTGGTGTCATTTGAATGGCATGCGGCACCTGCGGCAAACACAGAACCGAAGCGCCAGTTCATTTTTAAAAGGGGCAATTATAATGAAATGAACCGCTATCTGGGTGCTATTAATTTTGAGGCACTGTTTTCAGACAAATCGCAGGCTGAAAAAGTGGTTACCCTGCACAATATACTTGATGAAGCAATTCAACGCTATGTTCCATCACAACTAGTGAGAGACAAACAGAAATGCCCATGGAAAAACAAACACCTACAAGCACTGAAAAACAAAAAAGTTAAAGAATGGAAGAGATACAAGAGGACGGGCAACAAACAATGCTTCGAAGCTGCTTATGAACAGTTTAATATGCTCAACACTGAGCTATACAATGGCTTTGTTGATAGACTGAAGTCTTCGTTCAAAAATCGCCTAGCATCATTTTGGATATTCGTGAACTCTAAAAAATCCACCGACAGTAAGCTGAAAACCCTTCACTTCAACAATGTCAAATCTTCAGATGAGAAGTCACAGTCGAATATGTTTGCACCTGAAAAAAAGGTGTTGGTCCAGATGGGATTCACCCTCTATTACTGAAGAACTGTGCGGCATCATTGGCAACGCCGCTAACGGAAATCTACAATGAATCCCTAGCTCTTGGCATTTTCCCGGATCAATGGAAGCGATCCAGTTTTGATGATATCAAAATTGCAAAAATCATTAGAAAACCGGAAGACAGCGCTACGCTTCAACTTGCAATTGATAAACTCAGAGAGTGGTGTGACAAGAACCCCGCTTCATTTGAACCTTGACAAATGTGTTGTGCTAACAATACACAGGCTAAGGGAGCCCACTATGACCACTTACATATATGGCAACCATACTTTCAAACGAGTTGAAGAACACATAGATTTGGGTGTGCTCATTGATAGCAACTGACTTCCAATCAACACATTGAAGTTATCACTGCAAAAGCGACTGCGGCTCTAGGGTTTGTTAAAAGGTTTTGTTATGACATCCCTGATACACAAACCTTGAAAGCGCTCTACTATGCGCTGGTCCAGTCTCTCCTTGAATATTGCAGCATTGTATGGATGCCGCATACTGAAGTTCATATTAATAAAATCGAGAGAGTGCTGAAGCAGTTCACTATGTTTGCACTGAAGGAGCATCCATCCCCAGCTATTGGCTTCCACATCTCATCATATATGGAGCGATTGGAGAAACTGCAGATGCATCTACTTCAGCGCAGAAGAATAAACGTGGCAATTACGACTCTGTACGACATCCTGAACGGTCATTGGAACTGCCCATCGGTTCGAGCAGACATCGAAGTTAACCCCAATGAACGTAATCTTCGTCGGACAGAGTATATATGAATTACTGACAGAAAGATGAGAGTAACATCTGCAGCACCACTTACCCAAATGTGCAAATATGCGAACTCGGTGTCGGAGAATTTCAAAAATGCCAGCAGTCGCTCAAATTTCAACACAACTGTACGCATAATACCGAATGAAGTATTTGAGACTCGTATAGGATTTTCGGCGGACCTCCAATCGCAACTTCTCAAACTTTTACGCTCTACTTGAGCACCTCTCAGTGACAAACACAACTTGGAAGCGGAACAGACCAAAATAGGGTGACTAATCAGACGATGCTGACGGGATACCAGTACCTGTCTAAGATTTATGCTTAGACCGCTTACTCTTTGTCGTTTGACTTGGACGGCGAACAATAGCCCGTATTCTGGCAAAAAATGGTGTGTGCAGGTGCACCCTCACCCCGGTGCACTTGTAATTTTTTTTGCCGTCGTGACCAACCTGTTCTGGACCGCTCGGGAATTTTTCTTGTACTTTCTTTTTGTCAATGCCCTGCCTGATGACAAGAAGAAGATGATGGACAAGAAGAATTTATCACTACGCGTATTTTGTTTTTAGATGTTCCATACACTCCATGGTGAGGAGCATAATATCCATGCTCCTTGATTTCATTAATTTTGGACATATATCCATTTTGCTCAAATTCTCGCATATAATTGCGATAATCATTCGCAAACTGTGGATTTCGGGCCATTATTCGTTCCATTGAAAACAACTGTTTAATCGCTATGTTTTTGGAACGGCCGATTTGTTGAATTTTTGAAGTAAGAGGCATATATACGATATATCTTCCATCCGTTGATCTGGAATGAGTCTGTATGAAAAGTTTTTCGCATTCCCTCTCTTTTTGTGATAATAATGCTACTGAAGGGATGTCCTCTATTATCCAGAATTTCTCCAGTGTTCGCATAATATGTTCATTTGATATTGGAGTTGAATGCTTACGAATTTTAGCTACGCGTGCAGATTGGTTTTGCTCAATTGGGTACTTGCTAACTTGAAATATGAGATAACCCAATTTGGTTGACTGAGCCATTGCCAATTGGTTCTTAGTTTTGATTATCTCTGGCAGGATGATTTTCAGCCATATCCTTATTCCAAAAAGTGCATCTATTGCGCCGGGTGTGCCATAGTGGGGATCTGCTAAATTTAGATTAGTAAATTCTATATACTTGGATTGATCAATTTGAATTAGCGGTAGATTTTGCGTAATACGTGATACCACGTAAAAAACTGCCTTGAATGATCCCCCGGTTTGCGGTGTTGCTATGTCTAATACTATTCTGCCCGTTGCATCAGCTATTTTAGTATCCCGAGCGCCCATCATTTTCATGGTTATTGATTCTGCGGTCAATCCCAATCGATGAACCGCTTGTTTTGTGATTAAATTTAGTTGTGACCCTGTGTCACATAGTGCTCGTACTTCATTATTCCATGGATTTGCATTTATTATCTTAACTACCACCGTGCCCAAAAGATTCGCTGATTCATTTCTTTCAAGTCATGCCCAATCGTTGCCTTGAATATTGGTAACGTTAGGAGTTGCGTTTTTTCTTTGACTTGCATTAGTATAACACAACAATTTGTTATGATCCCTTTTGCAGACTGGACATGCGCCGAATTTGCAGTCTGCCGGGTGTGTGTGTTGACGTAAACATCTGTAACAAATGTTTAATGCCTTCTGTTTTTTAATTCTATCTGCAACTGATAATGCCAGAAATGTTGGGCATAAAAATAGATCATGGGGTGCGCCACATTGTGCACATTTCTTAATATTTTGTTGATCATTTTTCTTTATATCTTGTTTCGCAGATATCATCATGCTTGTTGGATTCTTCTTAAATTGCTTATCCCTTCTTGGTTTGAATTTATCAAACCGTGTGTGTTGCTCATATCGATCATTTTCTCGTGGCATGCATTCCTGTGCTTCCAAAAATTCCAATAATTCTTCCAGTGTCACTTGTTGTCTGTTTTTTACCTGATCGAGCCACTTCTTATGGGTGGCTATATCCATTCTTGTCTTTAATATGAATGATAGCCATGAATCCCAAGTTGATACGTCAACACCCAATGTTGGAAAAACGCGGATGATTTGGTTTGTTCTATTAACCATATTTAGAAATGCCATGCGATTTGGATATTTTAATCGAGGTAGTTCCTCCAATTTTTGGAAATATTCCTCTCTTATTCTATCCGGTTTATCGAACCTCTTTTTAAGAGCTGCCCACGCCGATTCATAATTTGCGGCAGAGAGCTTAAAACCGTTGATAGTTTCGAGACCCAACCCCAATAAGTGGCTTCGCAATTGGAAGAATTTAGTTATTGGAGTTAATTTTTGATTTAGATGAATCAAATCGGTGAACTGGTCCCTAAATGCCAGCCAGTTGGTATATTCTCCGTTGTAAGTTGGTAGTTGAATTTTATCCAATTTCAGTTCGATCATGGGTTGTTGACAAGTTTGAGGGGTTTCGGATGGTTGTTCCATTGATGGGTCATTCATTATTTCTTGTTGTTCCTTTTCAGGCTTCTTTTTTGTCTTTTTAATAGCGCCCTTGTCACCGACAGTTTCCAATGATTCTAACCAATGTAAAGGTGTGCCCAATGATTCGATTGTTTCTGCTTTGGCTGTTGCCAAAATTGGTTCATCCTTTATTTGTGTAGGTGTTGGGAATTTTCCAGCTGCAATTTCGTTGAATTGCTCTGATATTTTTTGTAAAATAGCTTTCAATGCCTGATTGGATAAATAATCATCTTGTTTTGTTGTTGGTTGTGACTCATCAATCACAGTCCCAGTCATTTGTATTTGTGGATTTTGGTTTAATTGGACTATGTGATCGATACCTTGGGGAACTGGTTCTGTACGGACTTGGTGGTACATAGCCGTTGGTGCGATAACTGGAGTAGTGTTTTCGCCTGGAACTGGTTTTATTAGCCCTTCCAAATCTTGGTTCATTATGGTTGAAATCCCCTGGTTGATTGTTGCCAAAGTTTCTTCCACCTGTTCTTGTGTAGCACTGATCAATGTATCGATTGTTTGTGTATCTTCGGTAGTCATTGGTGTGTCTCGTATTTTCGCTGTTTCCTCTAAAAGCCTTTTCCATGTGGTTTCGATTCGAATTTTGTGTTCCGAAAAAACGACTATATTCTTGTCCACGGTTCCTGTTTTCCCGATCAAAGACATCAGATCGCCTTGCATTTGTAGTATTGTTTCCATTGTAGAAAATTGTGGCTGTTGAATGGCTCGATTGGTTTGATTGATAAGGTCTGATTGTTATTGAATAGCTGAAATTACCCAAATGCGAAAAAATTCTTCTCAAAGCCGTTTCTTTCACTTGCTTCTAAAGAGCTACTTTCAATTACCGTCCTTGTAGCTCCTTTATTATTATTTCGATTGTACATTTGGGTTCTTTAATTCAATATCAGTGTTGAGTGTTCTCAACTCCCGTAATGCCTGAAGGCCGTGTTCCACTTCTCTATATAACTGAATTCGTCGATTTTTAGTTTGAGTGTATGTTCTCCTTTGATTCGTCTCTTCAGTGATTTTTTGATTCTTCGCACTTTCTTGATGATGCCTTTGTTGTTGCTGCTCAAATGTTGCCCTTTGTTGCTCTGCAAATTGTTCTTTCGTTTGTGCTGGATCCTTTATTATGTATCCCAAATTTACTCCAATTTTTATACTGTTTTGATTTCCATACATCGGCGGAAAATTTACCCAATAAGATCCAACTGCCGGCGGAATTGGGTTTATTTCTAAACCGACTCCCGCAGTTAGGATAAAATGTGAGTATATGCTAAATTCCAATTCTGGATTTTCCGTTGATACAACTTCGAATGTTATTATTGCGCCCTTTGCAAACCACTCTGCTACTGGGATGTTTATAAAAATATCCCGGTGAAGGCCAATAACAGCTATTGGTGCACTTCTTAATCATTTTAGACTTGGATTAATTTTTACTAATAAGCCCAAAGGATGTGATTGAATTATTTGATTTAAACAAAACAATGGTTTTAATTTTATTACGAAGTGGTTCATTTACGTGGCGCTTGGATAAGATACCTAAATAATGCTTGAGGGGCAATGTATATTCTTTTTATATTACAAATATGCTGTAATCTTTCTTGTTTCCCAAAGTGGCGTTTGCAATTTCGACAAATAATCACTGTTAATTTATTTAAAGTTTTAACTATCAGGTATCGGCTAATATCAATAGCTATTTTAGCCAGCTTGAATAATTTTAAAGTTCACTTTATTTTTGTAAGATGTGTCTATATCGCCGCTTGATTTTGTTCAATTCACTTTGAAATTTTATTTTATCCGGATCGTCTTCTAAAAGCGTATTTATCTCCAACTGCAGTTTATGTAACTTATTTGTAAGTTGAAATACCTGTTTGCTGATTTTAATGTTCACTGGAATTGCCAGAGTGACGTCTTTAAGCTATTTGAATTACCCAACCGCTTCGTCGCGAGATTATTTTGATTCGATGACACTGATGATTTTTGACGTTTAATTTTCCACAATTATTGCACTTTAATAAAATGTTTTTCACTGCTATACACATTTTATGAACGGATATTCATTTGTCTTATACGGTGGAGTAAACATTCAACTGTTCTAGAATGCGGTACTGGCTTAAAAGCTCTACAAACTGCACACCATTTTTTATTGTCACTTCTTGTAGCTATTCCAGTTTGGAATGTATATTTATAATCTGAAAACGCCAGTTTTATTCATTTGACTGGATTTCGCGAATGAAATATGAAATTTCTTTAAATTTCTGAACTGAATGGATTGTGTTTTGACGAACCAATTTGTAATTGTTGGTGATTTTCTTTACGTATTCGATTTGCAGATATTCACCACAATGTTTATTTTTGCTATTTATGTTACCCGTTTTGGCATTAGTTTTTTGATACTACGAATTTGTTTATTGCACAAATCTGCTTTTTATTTATTGCGTTTGATGGGACTTGGAATTTAATTACTTTTATTTTTCACACTTAGAAAAATTTCATGTTATTGGCGATTTTTTGGCAATCGCCTTTTTTTCACACTTAGAAAAATTTTACTTTATTAGTGATTTTTTGGCAATCACCTTTTTAGTTTAAACACTTTGAAAAATTTCACTTTATTGTGTTATTTCTCGCCGGGGCCTCCAATGTTTTAATAATGAAATTCGATTTTGTTAATAAGGTGAATAAAGTCCTTTTTTATTTTCCCAACTGTTTGGTTTACTGGATCGACTTGATCTGATCTTTGCTTAAAACAGTACTCTATTTATACTAAATTTTAACTAATTAATATTCAATTTTTTGGACCGAGAAAGGGAGATGATTGGTCTTTTCTTATGAAAAACCATAACTCATAATTTTCATTACAAGTTTAGTCATATCCCTTTGTCGGTCCAATCTATGACAAAACAATAGTTTGCCACAAATTGAAACGAGCTACAAAGTAACGCCTTTGTTTTTGTGATTGCTGATCTGCATAAAAGTCGTAAAATTTTTACGACCGCGTGATCGCAAAAACTCCACGACTCGTCGCCAAACCAACAATCATGCGTACATTGTACAATATGGCTAATCGTATATATTATATTATTATTTTTTTTTTAAATGTAAACACACGAGCTTTTTAATGATAGCTAGAACAGCTGCTGTGAACATTGTATTTTAAACACAAACCAAATCCAACAGTCGGTTGTATATATTGAAATTTTTATTGATTTGATGTAAGCCAAGCTCATGGCACGAATCAACAATTGTGATTTCCTTCCTGGTGGTAGCATTTAATGGGAAAGCGATTTGTGGATCATCAACATCATCAGTTAGCCACAATAGATCGCTTAGGTTGAAGTCACCAGAATTTATAATTGTATAATTTGCTTTGGCTGTAGATGTGAATGATTTTATTGCATCCATATTTGCTTGGTATACTGCCAATGGTGAGTCTGGTCTGATGTATGATTCTATTAAGAATAAATTAAAATCGTCAAGGTTCACCTGTACACAAATTAATTCTGTACCAAATGTTTCACCATCTCCTATTACGTGAGAATTTAATGATTCATGAACCGCAATTAGAACACCGCCACCATTTTTCTTCTTTTTTGATTGATTACTCTCAGTAAGGCTCGACCTATCACATCTGTATACATTAAAATCATTCGGGAATACATTTGATGATGGAATTGTGTCATCAAGGTTAGTTTCACATAACATGTAAACCTTAAAAGGAGAAATTAATATATTAGCAAAAAATTCTGGTAATTTGGTACGAAGCCCATTAACATTATGGCAATAAATCTTATTGAAACTGTCTAGGCCACTGCAATATGAACTCTTAGCTATTAATTTTGTTGTTGGTTTTGCGGTATTTTTCTTTATTTCATTCACTTGTATCTGAAGTGAATTTATTTTATCTATGAATATGTCAATTGTTGAATCATTGATCGGCACCTTATCTAAATTTGGCATTTCTAGTAGCATCATATATTCTAAAACCTCAATTGCATCTGTTTTGTTGTTTATTGAGTAAACTGGTGGTGAAATGGTTGTCTTTGATATGTTGGATGATATTGTGGTTGCCACTGGTTCTGGACTGGTGGTTGAAGTGACAATTGAAAATGCTGTTGAAATTGTTGCTGGTATTGCAGCCGAATGAACTGGTCGGTGTTCATATAATGATAGGGAAAATTTTGATGGTCTTGATAATTGTGTCTAAATATCGGCGCATACGGTACATAATGATTTGAACGATTGAAACGGTTTATATTCCGATAATTATTCTGCCTGTGAAAATTATTATTATGGTGAAAACGGTTATTGTTTCGGTAGTTATTGAAATTTGTTTGGGTTCGGTTAAATAAAAGAGTAATTGCAATTGTGATTCTCAATGGATGATCTCCTTGTATTATGATATACGCATTCGAAGTGAGCTCTCTGTTTATTCTCGTTGTTATTTGCTTACGATATTATTGTCTCTTTCAATGTTGGTATTGGGCTGTCGTTTCTTTTAGAATTATCTTCGTTTGGTTAGCTATGCAAAAAAACCATTAAATAGATCGTAACTGATTAATTGAAAATTCTATCATTAAATGAGCAATATCTTACATCGTCTTGGTTTTGTAAATACGTCTGTCTCTCATGAATGTTCGTCTTCAAAGAACGACAGACGTCAAACATTTCTTCTTCTTCTTATTCTGATTTGCTCAATTGACATGAGTAGCTCACTTCTTTTTCTTAAGGCTATTCTACATTGTGTATTGTGTGTTTCGTGTCATATGTTCTGTTTGCTGTTAAACTATGAGATATAGCAATTCAATTCGCTTTTATTTATTAATTTAATGATGTATGTTGGACCATAACACATCCCCCTTTCTTATTTAAGAGCTTCACCGAAGCGATACTCTTTTACCTGCAACCGCTGTGCTTAGTCAATACAATTGACTTCGTTGACTTCTGTGAAACTGAAGGGCTCATGTCTCGTTATGCATACGTTCAGCACGGTCATTGAATAGTACCGGTGGGTGTCCCATAGCTATGCACTGACGTAGTTTAGCCGTCAAAACTACGCGCCCACCGCTGTTAAGTATTTCTGTCAAGTGGTTCTTTTAGCAATTCATCGAGTTGTCAGTTGCGTTTCGAATTCACAAACGAATTAATAGAATACAATTTCGAGTGATGCTCCAGAGTTGAAATAATTTTATTATTAGAATGCATCAACATTTGAGCATTTTTTATTCAATTTTCTATATTTATTTTTCAATCACGGAGAATCATCCAGGAGTCAAAAAGAACTCTCCCGTATTGGAATGTCGATATATTCATATATGACTCGAATTTCATGAAAACTACATAAAGATACTAAATTTAAAAAAAAAAATTAAAAAACTACATAAAATTTAAACAGCCTTTGTCAAATATTTTCCATAATTTATGAACAGAAACTCAAGAACTCTAATTTCAAAGTCAAACGAATTCTTAACGAAAATTTGAGAACATAACCTTAATTGATATAATCCAGGAGTCAAAACCATTTTTTGTGCTATCCATAGAACATTTTTGTGCTACCCATGGCACATTTTCGCATTGACGTAGCTGAAGCGTTTGCGACTGTATGTGTGTGGCGGTATTTCACTTAGTTGATTTCCCGCATTTGCTAGTGCATCTAAAAAGAAATTTTCGCGCGTAATACGTTTTTTTACTCTTACGTTTGTAAGTTTTGATATTATTTCATTTTTGGGTAAAATGATAAAATTTTGAAATGAAATTTGTATGGATTCACATGCGTTTACGGTTTAAAATTGACGCGAGTGTTGACAGTTCTTAAATCCTTGAGCAATACTTAATCCTAAATCCAGGAGTTCGATCCATGTGTTTCAATAATATTTATTTGGCATAGAAAATATAAAATATAAATTTAAAAATAATAATAATATTTGAAATTTGGTTCTTGAAATGAAAATCGCAGAAAAATATTATACATTTTGTATTAAATGTTCAACCACCGTTCCATACTTAACATTCACCATACTAAGTATGGAACTGTCATCTGGGCGCGTAGTTTTGTGCGCTGCATAGCTATGGGGTGTCCTGCATAACTATGGATTGTATTTTCAGTTCACATAAGCGTGAACTATATATAAATCGGATTCATTGTGGATTTTACTGTGGCTTCATCACGCAAGACAGTGTTTTAGGAATCATTCCATTTGAGTTTATATTTCCATAGCGAATAGATCAATATTGATACATGATGTATTGAGTGGAGCTGGAATTAATGCGACTCATTGGCGATTTTCAATAATCAATTTTATGGGAATTCACCTCTTACTTCATGAAGTGTTTCTTTATTATTTTGTTTTTTTTTTTTTTTTAAATATCTTTACTACAGAGAATATTGTTACGCTTCAATGCGCTGCTTTTCGATTTTAATAATTTCATTTGCATACTATTGTTGGTGGAATTCAAGGAATTCAATTTGCTTTTATAAAAACTATGTGTAGGATACGAATTTTGCATGTTTATGTGTTTCTTAGCGTACCATCTGACGTAGTACACTAAATGTTGTGGTGCTGCTAGTGTGTTCGGATTTGTTAATTCGTTTGTTTTCTTACATTTTATGTGCTTCGGGCTGTTTCGGTTTATCTGTTTTACATAGGCAGTTTTTTTTTGTATTTTTGCAAATTTATGTGTTTCCTTAATGAAATTAACTAGTCCAACGACTGATGTAGTGATACTAGCGTGTGTGAACTTAGTAATTATTGTTCATCTTACGTTCTACGTGCTTCAAGTTTTCTTCCTATCTTCTTATTTTAGATTTATTATATATATATATATATATATATATATTTATATATATATATCTACATTTTCTTACATCTCTATGTGCTTTGTCCTTATTTGATTGAGTATTAATGAACTGTGTATTGAAACAATTTGGATGAATAGGATTTCGCAATGATTCTGTCTATTGAAATGGAGTTGGTTTAACGACCTTGTTTTTTTTTTACGTTATCAAATCAAGTATTACAATCGGATAATGTGACAATGCTTGTGTGTGGAGAATTCGTTTAATTTTATTCTTCTTGCGTGTCTATGCGTTTCGTCCTTATTTCGTTACATGACTGAGACTACTCAGTGACACGAATTGAATGGAACAGCGATCATTTTAATTGTCTTGGCGCTTTACCAGCTGGTTATAGAACTGCTTGGTGATTTCATTGTCGGCGATGGCCAATGCTTTACCGTTATCATCATTCTTCTTTGGTTCCTCTGGCGTGTTCGACGCGATAATCGTCAGCTTGCCTTTTTCACGAATCACCTGTCGACTGCCAGTATCCTGTGCGCTGATTGGGGATCGCGATTCATGTGCAACTGGGGAGCTTGTCTGCGCAGTCTTCGAAACTGTGCCCATTTGTACCTCTAGCATTTCCCGTGCCACTTTCATTTGGACCATTTTGCATTGTTCTTCTTGTTTATGAACCTCCGACCACATGTGGCTTACCTGCTGTCGCTTCATGTCAAGTTTTTTTTCGTTATCCGCCCAGATGGAGTTCTGTGTGTCAAACTCTTTCTTGCGGAGGTCGAGATCCTTTGAATCACTTAGTAATCGCTGGACATCGTGCTTAAATTCTTCTTTACGTTCGGCGTAGTCCTTTTTCTTTCGATTCAGCTCGGTTTCCTGTGCCGCCAGAGATTCGATTATTTCGTTCAATCGGGCTTGCTGTTTATCGCGCTCTCGTTCGTACACTTGTCCCCGGAGAACCAATTTATCTTGTTTTACCTTTAGTTGAGCTTGTCGGCGTTCTAGCTCTTTCTCATCTTCATGAAGTTGTGCCATCGCGTCGGCCACTTTTATTTGCACTCGTTGCATTTCGAGACCTTGCATAACATGTGCGTTTGGATTTGGAAGTATCGGTTCGTTTGCATTTGCGTTTTCATTTGTTGGCGTTTGATTTCCTGTTGGCCGGACCGATTCTTGGCGGCGTCGCATGACCATGGTTTGTTCCATCGGTAGATTGGGTTCTCCCTGTGCGCGTCGATAGTTATTGATAGCTTGAGTAGCCATCATGTCAGTCAAATGCAACATTTTTTCGCACAACCAGTCGCCATTCGGACGTACCATCAATGTGTTGCCCTGATGAGACAAAATGCTGAACCAAGTGGTGCCTTCTCCACGTATATCCAAGCGTTTCAACATGACCATCGAACGATCGTTGATTTTGAATGTAGCGAACGGTGTTCGAGGATCGTGGCCGGTGGCCAATTTCGTGACAACGGAATTGCCTCGCGCTTCGAAGAGATCACCAATACGTATCTTTCCTGGTTCGATATAGACCGTGTTGGCCCATCGTGACTGATTGAAAATGGCCAATGTGAACGTGGTTCCTGCATCGTAATCAACGGCGACAGACCCGCGACCGTTGGTGCGAATTCTAAAACGTTTGTTTTGCGAGCGTTTTTCGATTGTTAATGTTTGATCGAGGCTGGCCAAGGGCACATTCATAAACGAGAATTGTGCTTCAACGGTTGCTTGTATTTGCAATGTGCGAATTTGCTCCTCCTTCTTGCACATCGGCAGCGCTGCTGCTCCTTCAGCCTTGTGATTCATTATGGACGTTCCTATGGATTAAACTTAATTACATACTTATTTAGGAGGTAAAACTAAAGGATGAAACACATAGATTGTAAGGGTTCATGCATATATCCTCTTCATCGGTGGAATTTTTGGGCGTGATATAAACTCACTCGACCCGTGCTTTCGTCTCTCAACTTATATGTATTTGTACCTGTCTTCTCCACTATGGTGCATTTTACAAATCTCGGTGCAAGCTTTTTCGAGTAATAAACTCCTGCATCGGATAATTGTGTGTTCTCACGATATACAGTCTCTCCTACTTGATATTCTATTGGCTTTGTTCGAAGATTGTATCTTTTTATAGCTTTCTCTCTTGACTCGTTTAGTCGGTGTTGTATTTTTTCTCTCATTTTTTCAAACTGCACTTCACTTCTTGCTTGCTCTTCATTAGCGTTTATTATTTCGTGATATTCCCTAGCATGTTGTGGCATTCTCTGGCCAAAATTTACTACGAAAGGAGTTTCTTGCGTACTCGTGTGACTCGAACTATTTATAGCGTTTTGAATCTCGGGTACGTTTTCGTCCCAATTTCTATGACTCTGATCTTCTAACAAAAATGTCCTTAGTGCATTACCTATTACTTTGTTCACGCATTCGGTGGGATTAGCTTGTGCAAAGTAATTGGCGGTCGACCATACCTTAATTCCTCTTTCTTCTGCAAATTTCCTGAACATTTCGGATTTATATTGGACACCATTATCGCAAACGATAATTTCTGGGCATGAATATTTCAATATTACGTCATTTTTCATGAAGTTGGTAACACTCTGGGCTGTTGCCGTTTTAACCGGCCTTACTATCGTGAACTTTGAAAAAACATCTATCGCCACTAGTAGAAATCTGTTGCCACTTTTACTAAGGGGGTAAGGACCCGAAATATCTGTAGCTATTATTCTCCAAGGGCGTTTAGCCTCTACAAATTGTCCAGCTGGTGGAGTTGTAACTTGATTATATGGTTTTATCAGTTTACAAATGTCACACTCTTTAACGTATCTTGCTATATCAGCGCTCATTTTTGGCCAAAAATAGGACTCTCCAATTTTGGCTAACGTTTTGTAACGTCCTAAATGACAAGACGTAACATCATCATGATTTTCTTTAATGATCGTTTTTCTGAGTTCTGAAGGTATACACAACTTCCAAACACATCTGGGCATATCGCACTCTTCTTTTCCCCGCGTCAACTTTTGATACAACAAGCCATCCATTATTTTAAGATTATCGTACTCTTGGGGTTTTTCTTTTGCTAGCTCTACACTTCGGATATACCATTTATCGCTTGTTTTAAAGTTTCTTACAGAATCTGGTAATTTGGTACGAAGCCCATTAACATTATGGCAATAAATCTTATTGAAACTGTCTAGGCCACTGCAATATGAACTCTTAGCTATTAATTTTGTTGTTGGTTTTGCGGTATTTTTCTTTATTTCATTCACTTGTATCTGAAGTGAATTTATTTTATCTATGAATATGTCAATTGTTGAATCATTGATCGGCACCTTATCTAAATTTGGCATTTCTAGTAGCATCATATATTCTAAAACCTCAATTGCATCTGTTTTGTTGTTTATTGAGTAAACTGGTGGTGAAATGGTTGTCTTTGATATGTTGGATGATATTGTGGTTGCCACTGGTTCTGGACTGGTGGTTGAAGTGACAATTGAAAATGCTGTTGAAATTGTTGCTGGTATTGCAGCCGAATGAACTGGTCGGTGTTCATATAATGATAGGGAAAATTTTGATGGTCTTGATAATTGTGTCTAAATATCGGCGCATACGGTACATAATGATTTGAACGATTGAAACGGTTTATATTCCGATAATTATTCTGCCTGTGAAAATTATTATTATGGTGAAAACGGTTATTGTTTCGGTAGTTATTGAAATTTGTTTGGGTTCGGTTAAATAAAAGAGTAATTGCAATTGTGATTCTCAATGAATGATCTCCTTGTAT
>CM059998.1:16326657-16413931 GCA_030463065.1 Aphidoletes aphidimyza | reverse complement strand
CGCCAATACTGTCTAACAGTACTTCCAGCTGTGGCAAAATTCTATTACACAACGCTATTTCCTCCGATGGAACTGAGTAGCCGGTCAACGGTACCACACTCGCACCCTTTCGTTCATCGGAAATAATCGCTCTTAGCCTTGCGGATAAGTCGCGTCTATTACCGCTAACTAACTGGCTACGGATACGTAGTTCGTATTCCAACTCCTCATCTTCCAAAAATTCGGGATGAATAAAATATTCTTGAGTATCCACTAAATGAAAGGAGGTTATTGCTGTTCGATCCACTAACATTATGCGATTACTCAAAATATACGATAAATGCTTGTTAAAAAAAAACTTCCAAATTAATTTAGTGTGACTGTTAAGGATTCAATTCTGTTCGTAACAACTTGAGAATGCACTCTCAAAATCGTGCAACTGCTAGAAATGTAATATTACTTCTCGCTTATTTTATGAGTCGAACTCAATTCTTGAATATAAACGTTCGTTTAGAATAACTGAAATGAGACTGATTGGTCTATATTCGGAAATACTTTGTGGACTAGTTACTTTGTTAAGCGGTTTTATTATTACTTTATTCCAATCAGCAGGATAAACACTATTTGCTATACAGAAATTAAAAATTGAGACTAAATATTCCGCGATTTGTTCGATAATTAGATTCAAGAATTTAAGTGGTATTCCATCGTCACCAATTGCATTACTTTTAATTTGATTAAACGCGATAAAAAATTGATCAATGGTAATTTCTCCGAATGCAAAAATTGAATTAATATTATTTGGAGTTGATAAATTATTCAAATCGGCACCATCCGACTGGTGTATTGACGCGAAAAAGTCATTAAAGTCATTTAAATCAAAATTGTCAAGAATATCGGAATCATTCTTCTCATTTTTACTATCTTTACAACAGCCAAGTGAATTTATGACATTCCATTTAGCGCGCATGGAATCAGCATCAATGAAACTCTTGACTGTTGATTTTTTTTGACTTTGTTGGATTTTTCCTTCAAAATGTTTCTCTGAGCTTGATATTCTGCATTATTGACATTGATACGTTTCAAGTTGTCATATGCAGTTTTCCTATCCGCCAATGCATGTTTAATTTCGTTATTAAACCAATGCTTTGGAGTGAACCGAACGCGACGCGATTTAAATGGTGCGGAATAGTTTAATAGACGTGTAATATTGCTATTCAACGCAGAGACCATTTCGTCAATATTATTGAGCTGATCAAAATTCCAATTCAAAGAATTAATTTCTCGATCAAGCTCATTCTCATTGATTTCACTGTAAAATCTGTTATGAACAACAATATTTTTATCCACTGTCTCGGTTTTAATGTCGTAAGAACATAATAATAGGTCATGAAATGAAATACCGGACGGAAAGTGACCACAAAATTTAACGCGGGACTTATTGTTTGCAAATATTAAATCGATTTGAGATGGAATTTTACCAGGCCACCAATGAGTATTTGTCATTAATTAATTCAAAATTTAGCGCGATTAGTGTTTAAGACGACTGAGGTATTTGGATTATTTAGCATATTAATGTTAAAATCACCGGCGATTAAAACGTTTTGTTCGTGTGCAAAATTTAAAGTAATTACATCGAGTAATTTACGCGTATTTTCAGCATTGCATCGTGGTGCACGATAGACAACGCCGAAGATAATTTTTGCGGTACGCGTGAATATTTCAAGGAATAAAAATTCGACGTTTTCAATTTCCGCGTTATCTTTAAATGAGTTTAACACTACTTTTGTTTTTAAATTTTTCGATACATAGACTGCTACGCCGCCACCTTTATTGCGATCACGCGGTTTGGATTTTCGGTCAGCGCAAATAACTTTATAACCAGGGATTTCAACCGATTTGTTTGTATTAGCCGACCGAAGCCATGTTTCTGTTACCACTAACACATAGATGATAGATAGATGATCATTTAAATTTTGGGGGCGAATGTAGAAATTTAATTTCAGAGAATGAAAAAATCACGCATACTCATATATATATCGAGTTCATTGAAGACGCTTTTCATCAAAAGCCTCTCTCATGAGATATATAAAATATTGAAAATTAGTTTTATTCATCTATTATATCAGACTATTGATCAACAAATAACTTTTTATCATGCGAATCTTTTTCAAAATATCTAAATAAAAAATAGATAGATATTAGATAAACGGTTTTTTTCATCATCTAGATACATTTTATAGATATTTATCTATATCTTATCTTAGATGTTTTTATCAAAATCGCCATTTTATCTATCTAACATCTAGATAAGATTTCACCATCTAAAAAAAACAATGACTCTGAGCAAAACCCAATTTTTGCGAAAAATTATGAGTGAAATTCCAACTTCCATAACTTAGGAACGAATGATTTAGCATTAAGTAGCCTAACACGCAGACGAACAAACTTTGGAATTATGTTTATTTACGATCTCATTAGAGAAAATATCATCGCCCCAACACTAAACGCATTGATTCATAGCCGCATTCATCACTCAGTCCACCTTGAAGAAGAAATGAATACCTTGTATATTCCATCAGTCAGAAAATACCTATACAATTAATTAAAAATGGGTTATTTAATTATGTGTCGTAATTTCAATAAAGTAAGTGAACTTTTCCACGCATGTACAAATCAAATGAAAACCTCTTGGCGCGGTAAAAACTCGTGTCGCAAGCAAAAGCTTGATATTATTGATATCAATTTTACATTTTCAATAACCCGCTAGCCGCGTCACAAAATTGATATCAATACTATCAAGCTTTCGCTTGCGACACGAGTTTTTACCGCGCCAAGAGGTTTTCATTTGATATCAATACTTTTGTATTGAAACAATCGTAAAAGCCCTGAAAATGTAAATTACCCACATGAAAATCGGCAATGAATTCTTCGTTGTACAACGAAGCTTCGTTGTGAATCCTAATGTCACATCCCCACGTTTGTTTATTTCTCCGCTCTGTGCTATGTATACATAGCGCTTCCCCGCCATCTGCTATATACACATTCACCGTGAACGGAGAATACATGGCACAGAGCGGAAAAATAAACAAACGTGGGGAAGTGACATTGAGATTTACAACGAAGCTTCGTTGTATAGACTTTTCCATTAAAATCTGTGTTGATTTACGTCTCATCGACATGTAATCTAGATGGCGATGAGACGTAAATATACACAGATCTTTATGAAAACGACTATACAACGAAGAATTCGTTGTCGATTTTCATGTGGGTATAGAAGATTTTTTTATATATCAGTTATCACATTTTCATAAAATATCCAGTTTTGGGGCTTCTAATTCAATTTTATTGTAAAATATGCTTTCAAAACGCATTGAAATATGAAAGAAAATTGTCTATTTTGAAAAAAATATCTTTGAAATTGCAATTTAAATGCATTCTTGCTTAAAGTTTGAGTATAATTTGAGGAAAAATCCATTTTAGGACATTTTTAGGGTGTATTTTGACTCCCGACCTCAATAACTTGAAAAAACGGATTTTCCCAGATATAACGCATATGCAGCATTTTTCACCCTATAATCGTGGAAATTATGAAAAAAAATCTCGGCGGAAATTTTGAGATAGGGGGCGTTATGTGTCTGACCGATTAGCAACTTTTCAGTTTTTGGCAAAAAAAATTCCAATAATGAAGTATTTTTCAAACTGCTGAGATGCTGTTTGAAAGCTGACCTCAATACCATTCAAAATTTTGATAATTTCATAACTTTTGACTGGGTCAACCGATTTTGATGATATGGGTATCGTTAGATCAAATAAAAACCACTTGGCGCGGTAAATACTCATGCAGCAAGCAAAATCGGTACAAAAAATTACTGATATCAATTTTGTGACGCGGCTAGCGACTTATTTTACGATCAATTTATGTTCGCCGGGATAACATTTATTCCGAGGGATAATAAGCGAAAACTCTGAGGGATAAAAATCCGAGGGGTAATAAGCATCTATTATCCCTCGGGTTTTACTTTGAAGAAAAAAATCTTTTTTATCACTATAAGTGAATATTCTAATAAGCCAAGGTGAAGAAGAGATGTAAAATTTAGCTTACAACAATCCACCACATGTCAAAAGTAATTCGATTTGATCAAGGGGCAAATTAAAAAGTACCCGAATTCTTCAACTTCAATATCTCTCTTATTTTACAACCAATTTTGATGTTTTTTATATCAAATCGCACTAATTTTTCCAAGACTACATTTTTTTATTGGGACTAAAATACTAAGATACCCCAGAAAAACGAGTTTTTTTTTTTATTTTCCGAATTGAAAACTCTGTGGAAGCATAAGAAAAATTCCGACGTGATAGAGCTAAACCAAAGGTAGGGTCATATTTGACCCCCAGAAGAACGCTCATCTGAAATTCCTCATGTGTGAGTGTGTGTGTTGCATGGTGTAAGCATTGAACTGGTCATTTGAATTTACAACGAGTATTTGGCTGAAAAACTGTTAAAAATTAGTTTCAACCATTACATATGCAAGTATATGAGCCTTGATTGTTTGAAAATTAAATTTATAGATAATTTTAACAGTTTTTGCAAACAAAGTATGCATATAAATTGCAAATGTTAGCGAAAAACCCTCAAAAAATAGGTGAATTTTGATTTTTCAGCGTTTTAGCTAAAAATTGACACCTGAGACCGAGTGACTTACATTTCAAGATCGACGCAGTTTGAAAAGACGAAACTTTTCGGGAAAAAAAAATGAAAAAAATTACGTCAATTCTACTTTTTTGCGTTTGAAGATTTGAAAACGAAAAATATGTACCTAATGTACCCGGAGGTATCCGATCATGATTGATTCTGAGAGGGCACTTCAATACCTATCCAGGGATATGCTGATGTCAAAAATCCATCTACGGGTTACAAAGTTATGTTTGCTCTAATGTGATGGTTTTTACGTGTTTAAAAAAAAAAACGAAAAATTCGATAGTCTTCGCCAGAAAACCAGTCTACAGAATGAGCTACAATTTTTTAACAAAAATAAGAAACTAATAAAGTGCTCAAACCAAATCGGAGACCCATCATACACAAAATTGTTCGATTTCGTGTGGAATTGTCGATATATTTTTGGCGGAAATAGAATCATGTTCAAGATCAATTTTGAGGAAAATTCAATTTTTCATTGGAATTACACATTTGTAATACAAATTTTGTATGTGTAAAATATAAATTTTTTTTAACGAAAATTTATTCACATTTTCATATTTCGAACAACAGGCCCCTGACACATTTTTTAGGTCCTCAACTTTTTCTGAGACAGGTTTACACTAGATAGAATCACCAAAATTATCTTAAGAATTATCTGAGTCTTCAATACACCCACTCAACAATCAAAACTAGATTTCAAAAAAAAGTATTTAATTTTTGACCTGATAGAATATACTTGGCTAAATTCACTGCAGTTAAATTTAATTTCAATTGCAAATCAGTTGAATTAAGAATTTCAAATTCTTTTAAATTCCACGAAAAACACAATTTTTAATGGTATCTCGATGTTGATTTCATTCTGATATGACTTCCAGTCGTGTCCGTTTGAAACACACATTTTCGAGAATTTTTGTTCCTTATTATCCCTTGATTATATTACATGATTTTTGCGGAAATAATAAGCCGAGGGATAATAAGCAATCTGAGGGATAATAAGCATAACCTGAGGGATAATAAACCGAGGGATAGTAAGCGAAGGGATAATAATTTGTATTCTCTGAGTAGCATGTATCTTACCCCAATTATCGATATTTGCAAGTTTTCGCTATTTTTTATTTCATTGAATTTTTATCTCTGGGAACATAAATTATTTTATTACCCCCCGGGGGGTAAAATTTATCCCTAGGGATAAAACTTATCCCGGCGAACATAAATTGACCGATAGTAATTTGTGAAATTGTCAGTCCTAGAGTTAATCTTTAAATTCATTCATTTATTTATTATCTGGTATTATTAAGTACAATGTAGTGATGATTTACTAAACTCCCATACGATTCCTATATATATACAAATTCGGAACCCAAATTTTCGTAAATTTTTCGGTAAAATAGGCATTTTCAGTAAGACAGTTGAGCATTATTAAATGATAGTTAAAATAAAATCTTTGAGTTTTTTTTTGTATTGATTGAGTGATGGAAGGTTTTGCAGCGCAGTAGGTAGTACATTCCACTCAACAGCAATAAGGCGAGCGATCTGGAATTTACCAGCATTTTTTCTAAATTTGTTTTGTTGAAGCTGGTTTGAATTTCGTGTTTCGTAGTTGTGTCTACTATTTATTTGTGTTGTACTAATATCGGTCTTAATTAATTTTTTTTGGATTTTATAAGCTAGCATAGCTGTTTCATATTTAGAAACCTGACGCACATTAAGTATCTTATAATTGATTCTAATCTGGTTGGTGGTTAATCCGAAAGCATAATACTCTCTACGGAATATTGAACGGATGGCACTGTTTTGACATGTTTGAATTGTGTTGAGGAGAGATTCAGGCGCTGATTTTCCCCATATCGGTGACATGTAAGAGAGGTGGCTGTGAATGTGTGCGTAATAAATAGATGTGAGTGTGGTAGGGTCAACCGAATTCCCAATCCTATGGATGACTCCTGTTATACGGTTTATTTTTGCCGCAATTTTATCAATATGCAGATCCCAGCGAAGGTTTTCTTGTAACGTAAGGCCCAGATATTCAAACGATGCGACTTGTTCAATTCGGTCACCGTCTGAGTGAATATCGAGTTTGTAGTTTTTTAAGTGTTGTTGCGGATGGAAGATCATACATTTTGTTTTTTTCCTATTCATTGTTAGTTTGTTCGATTCAAACCAACGAGATATTGTTTCTATGTCTTCATGCATCATTTGGCTGATACGAGACGTGTCAGTATCACAGTAGACAATGACCGCATCATCGGCAAATAATATAATTTTGCCATGAAGTTTAAGGTTTGTGATGTCATTTATGAATAGAATGAAAAGGATCGGGCCAAGTGTACTACCTTGTGGTGTTCCAAAGTCAATATTAAGGGGGTCACTCATGGCATTTGATGTAGATATGAATTGGGTTCTATTAGAGAGATAGCTTTGAATTAAATCATGTGATCTACCCCTGAAACCAATGCGGAATAATTTTTTTAATAATAAATCATGTGATATGGAGTCAAATGCTTTGGTGACATCAATGAAAATACCAGCGCAAATATTTTTGTTTGATGCATCGAGCGAAGAGCGAATGGTGTCAAGCAGGCAAACCGCTGCTGACAGTGTGCCAGATTGTTTTTGAAATCCAAATTGGGAATTACTAATTAGATTGAATTTATTTACAAAATCATAAATTCTATCAAATATGCACTGTTCGATTATTTTAGAGAAATCGTCGAGGATACTGATTGGGCGATAGTTTGCGGGCGAAAGACAGTCACCACTTTTAAAAATTGGAACAACACGAGCCGTTTTTAGTATGCTAGGGAAAGAGCCATTCACAAAGCATTGATTGACAAGATGAGTCAAGGGGTCGATCAAAATATCCAGACATTGTTTGATATAATTTATAGGTAGGATGTTGTTGAGATTGGAGTTTGGTTTTGTGGTATAGATAATCTTCTGGATTTCATCGGGTGTAATAGGAAAGAGCGCCATGGTTCGAGAATTGTTGGGAATGAGTGATTCTATTGACGGTTCAGTGTGGGGGATTTTAAGAAACAATTCACGGCCAATATTACAGAAGTAGTTGTTGATAGTATTGGCAATGACAATCGGGTCATGTGTCGTCGATCCATTGGCATCGGTAATCGATTTAATTTCGCTTTGTGTATTCGGTTTATTATGAATGATTTCATTAAAACATTTCCATAATTGACGCGGCCTTGAAATGTGTTTGTTTAGTTGCACAGTTAATGTTCTTTGAGGGCTCTTTTTCCAAGACGCACGATTACAATCATTACACGATCTTCTCCATACGTTTGCAATTGTATTGTATGACATTTTTTGCGGTAGTTCTCATGTTATGGGTGGGCCTGGAAGCGGAGCAGTTTAGAGCGGTTTAAGCGCGCTCCGCTCGTCTTTTTCGAGCAAGCAGCAGCGGGCAATATCTTCGACTCCCCGCTCGCTTGCTTGCTCCGCTGCTCGATCTCGCTCGTTAGAACTGAGCTCGCTCTGAGTAAAGCGCGCTCACCCGCTCGCTTGCTCAAATCGAGCGCACTCAGACAATATTAAGGCTCTTTATGCCTTTGTTGGCATTTAAGCACTTCCTCATCCGTTATCTCGTCTTTAGCCATCAACGTGAGCGTTGGCTCCAAAAACTATACAAAAACCTCAAACATAAATTATTTTATAAAATTTGAAAAAAATTTGCTTATATTGAATAGGGTCTGAAACATTTGATTTTTTTTTTCTTATGAAAGTTATCATGAAAAAGAGGCATAAGACTTGTGTTGGAAATTCCTATACAAATTGAACAAATTTGATCTTATGCCTACCGTATGCCTACAATATGCAAAAATATAATTTAAAAATAAATTATAGCCACTATGGAATGAAATGGTAACAAATGTACTTTGCTTTTTAACTCTTATTTAGAAAATGAAACAATGAAATTACACAAAAAACGAGCATTCCGTCCGAATTGTCCGAAACCAGTTCGGCCGTCCAAATAGTCCATCCGTCCGCCCGAACTTTTTTACTGATGTGGTGACACATTTCCTCTACTTTTTATTATTTGGTAATATCGCTTATACTTTTTATGCATTCCGCTCATTAGCGTCAGCGCATAATGACAAGAAGCGCAATCGCAATGCCGCTTCGCCGCTTCGTCGCATTGCACTTGCGCTAATTACATATATTGACATGTTTAACATAATAAAAATCAATTGTATTCGGATTTGACCGTTTGGCTGTATTTAAGATCGACGAACAATTCAATAAAATGTAAAAGTGATTAAAGCTAACTCTGGAAACTCAACAATGGGTTTCCAACAAATAAATACCAGTTTCTTTCAATAAACTCCTGTGTCCCTTCAACTCTAACTAAAACCGCTGCTCCATTGAATAATACCTGAGTAATACAAAAATATACTAATTAACACCACACGGACAACTGAAAATTTAAATGCCACTTTCGGACGGACGGACGGACACATTTTTGTCCGTTGCCACCTTTATCAGAGAACACATCTAACTTATGTTTAAATGAAATGTATCCATGGATTTGATCGAGCGAGCGGGGAGCGCGCTTCGTTCAAGCAAGCGAGCTCGAGCAAGCGTGCAAGTTGAGCGAGCTTCAGCTCGCTTGGGACACCAAATTTTGGAGCGAGCTTGAAGCGGAGCGCGCTTTTCGCCTGCTTACTCCGAGTCGACTTACGAGAAGCAGTCGGCAAAAATCAAAATCCGGAGCGCGCTTGCTTCGCTTCCAGGCCCGGTTATGGGGTGAAAAATTGATTTTTGTTCGATTTTTGTGTGTTTTTACTTTTCCGCAAACCGAAGGTTAAGGGGAAGTATTGCGATCGGCCAAAATTTTGAAATCGCTAAAAATCGGTTTTCTATCCATTCAAAGACTTTTTAAGCACGAAAAAAATGGTTTTTGAACTATGTCAATGTTAGTGTGGAACCTGTCCGATGTGCGTTGTGCGTTGTGCGTGGTCCGTACAATAACTCTCGACAGCTATCTTGGATTTGATTGAAATTTTCAGGGGTTATTTATAAACATAAAACTGAGGTCAAGTTCGAAATTGCACGAAATCGGTCGAGCCGTTCCCGTGATATGGCCAGTTAAGTGGCCCGTTCTCAATTTTTTTTTTTTTTTGACATTCTTGCCAAATTTCAGTAACCATTGGAACATAAATCAATCACTCTTATCTTTTCGAATTTTCGAACATGGAATTTTCGAAATTTTAATTTTCGAACTTGTAATTTTCGAAATTGAAATTTTCGAACATGTAATTTTCGAACTTGGAATTTTCGAACTTGAAATTTTCGAACTTGGAATTTTCGAACTTGAAATTTTCGAACTTGGAATTTTCGAATATCTAGATTTCGAACCGATAAAAAACAAACTTCAACGAACTATAATTGTAAATCACGGTGTGATTCACTAGTAGGGAAATAATTTAAACACGGTGTCTTAAATGAGTACTGAAATTGAACTGGTCTTTTATTAAAACATATTGATAATTTACACTGTTGATCCAAATAATTAATTATAAACAAAAAATGACATAGTTGCGACTAAAACATTAATAATAACAGCATATGAAATATTAACTACAAATTGCAATGTAATCAAAACAACGTACACGGAAATATTGCCAAGTGCATATTTGCGTACGTTGCTTAATTCATGACCTATATATATGTTACTACTTTACTGGTCGGTAACATTCTGCGCCCCCAAAAACGTTAGAGCCGGTAGACGGAAAACTGACCTACCGCACATTTTTGATAATAATAAATAAACAATTAAGGCGAAACACATATAGATCATGATATAATGATGAACGTGATGGCTGTGATGACCGATTACCTCCAAATCATTAAATTTCCCTGTTTCGTTCAAAAGCTTATAAATATTTGTTAAATTTGATCGTACAAACGAAGATTCATTTTCCAGAAATCCCTACCAAAATCGTCGATCCAAAGATGCGTATTATGTTTGTTGACGTTTATTGTTGGTACTATGATATTAGTATCGTTTTCGTTTATCATGTCAGCGGCTTCCAACTTAAACTCCGCTGTCTTTAAGAAACATTTTGAGTTAAACTCAAGAATGCCCTCACCGGCCAAATGTTCATTAAGCACAACGTCCGAGCATACTATAACAATTTCAATTTCATGAAGGAAGGAAAATATGCATTTGTTTTTCCTCAATTCCACGAAAATATTTATCTCAGGTACCCCCTCCACAACGCAACCCTTGCGAGATCGGTGGTTAAACAGATTCCACGCACATGACGAGTGTTCATTTGAGTACCAGATCATATTTCGACATATGAGTCGTTCTGAGGATTCGATACAGTTTGACATGAAATCATTCGTTACCTGATAGTATTGTCTATCTCGGGATGTTATCAGATAATTTTTATTGTTAATTACTCGTACAAATTGTCCACTTCTTATGAAGGGCACATTGAAAATTTTGAAAATAGAATAATAGTCAGTGCTTAAAAGTGGAATTGATAATTTGAATATCAATTGGTTTTTTGATTTGTAGGCATTTATCCTGCCCACCGAATAAATTTCCATGTCAGTTGGGATTGTATACTCATGACCAACCGATTTGGTTATCATTTCCACCTGTTGGTCCATTTGAGAAGCGGTAAACAATGTGTGGGTGATGACGTTTCGTTTGGACTCATACAATACGTGAAGAATCGCATCCAGTTGATGCCCAAAATCGTTTATAATCTGAGCCAAATACAATATAGCGTCGCTATAGCTTTGGTGTTTATCTGCCAGATCGTTATGAGCAGCTGTATACCTCAAAAATGCATTGAAATTTTCACTCTGCTTTCGAATTAGAGTCTCATCATTTCTTATAACATTCAAAGTTGATTCCATAATAGACGTGTGGTTTTTTAACATCATCGAGAGATGTTGCTCATTATTCGTGATTTTTGACGATTTAGAGCCCAGTACACCAAAAAGGTCACCGGCTATATCTCCAACAAAATCGAGAACAGCCCGTTTTGATCTTTTTGTGCCAAAAAGCAGTGTGCTAGCGTCAGATATTCTACCGAACTTACTCTCCAAATGTGTTAACAAATCTGAACAATCAAAGGCCCTTTTGAGATCTTCTTCACAAGTTTTGTTTGCATCTAGCAAATTTCCTTGTATTGTTTTGAATTGCATTCTGAACTTTCTTAAATCAAAAAATGAAAGCACGTTCCATTCTACATTTGAAGTGAAAAATTTGCCTCCCTCCTCAAAATACAAGCCGGGAGAATCCAAATTTGTGATTGTGCAAAAATGGCTTCTATTCGTTGGAGCTGAATGTGAAAGCGTAGTACAGATTGCCAGCATAGCCGTTATTATTGGTAGAATGTTCATTTTTGTTTTTGTTTTGTATACTCTTGATCTTACTTTTGCAATTTCAATAGCATTGGATGTGATACTTTTTCCATTATCATCTCTCGGAAACAAACAAACCTTAGTAATCGGCCGCTTGTGAACAGCGTCACCAATCTTTACTGATACAACTCTAGTAAGTTTGTCATCACCGGGGTGCAATTGTACGATTTTTCCCGTTTGCCACTGCGATGGTGGAAGATTTTCTTCACGAATTAATACAAAGTCGTTGACTTTTGGTGATTCTTTTACATCGGTCCATTTCGTTTTAACTTGAAGCGTATTTAAATAGTCTGTGGACCATCGCTTCCAAAAATATTGCGTCATTTGCTGGACGCGTTGCCAGCGTGTTAAATAATTCAATTTAACATCCAAATGGTTTCGCTCCGGAGGGCAAATTAATGACTCTCCAACGAGGAAATGTGCTGGTGACAGTCCACCCGCGTCATTTGGATCAGATGAAAGTGGACACAATGGGCGTGAATTGACACATGCTTCGATTTGAGTCAGAAGCGTGGCCAATTCTTCGAAAGACAAAATTGTATCGCCGATGGTTTTTTTTAGGTGAGATTTCACGGATTTGACTGCTGCTTCTGCCAATCCGTTGAAATGCGGTCCACCCGGTGGTGAAAAATACCATCGCGTGTTTTGAGCCGTTAGCTCTCTGCATATTTCATTATTGTATTGCTCTTCATTCATCAAATCAAAATTTTCCTGAAGAATTTTATTTGATTTCACGAAATTCGTGCCGTTGTCGCTATATAAATTCTTAATTGTGCCACGACGAGCGACCAAACGGCGAAATGCAGCTATAAATGCAGCTGCTGTCATATCTCCAACAGCTTCAATGTGTATAAACGAAAATCGCTATGTAAGCCTTTTGAGACTTAGCACCACGACCATTTGAAAACTTCACAAGAATCGCTCCCGTGTAATCAACTGCAGTGTTCGTAAATGGCTTGTCAACCGTAGTGACTCTCACCGCCGGTAAGTGGGCCATTTGTTGTTGCATTGTTCGTGGATTTACTTTAAAGCAATCGACGCATTTGTGCAACACTGAGTTTATGGTTCTTTGGCTGTTGGCTATCCAGTAATTCTGTTTAAAGATGGATTCGGTAAGTTTCGTTCCACCGTGTAAACAGTCTACATGAGCTTTTCGGATTAACAGTTGAGTGATTGGATGTTTTCTTGGCAATAACATTTGATGTTTTGCCTCAAATGATAACTTTGAATTCTTTAGACGCCCACCCACTCGAATTATATCATTATCATCTAAGAACGGACACAACGAGCTGTATCTGTTCGATCTCGGAAGTGCTCCATTCCTCGTAAGCAATTTCTTTTCCTCATGCAGTTCAACGTTTTGCACATGTTTCACAATTTTCTGTGTAGCTTCCGATAGCTCATCCACCGTAAAAACGTCATTATTTCGAGGATTTGTCATGTTTACTACATGTTTTTGAACTTTTTCGTACGTTATAAAATTGAAATCCTCCCATTCACCATCACCCCAAGGTGCTGGTGTTGGAGATGTGATTGCGTGATTCACCTTTATTTTCAACAATTCATTTGGAACCTCTATGAGCGGAATGTTTTGTTCAAAATTGGTTTGTGTTTGCAAAAATTCTGGACCACTCCACCAAAGGTGATGGTTCATCAGTTCGCTTGGAGTCAAACCACGCGAAGCACAATCTGCCGGATTTTGATCGGAAGTGACATGCAACCACTTTGTTTTTCCAATGAGTTTATGGATTTTTGTGACACGTGCTGCTATAAATGTTTTATAGCGTTTTGGATCGGCATTTATCCAGCTGATGACTATTTTAGAATCGGACCAAAAATAAATATTTTCAAACTTCACATCGATTGAATTCAATACCTTTTTTACCAATTGTGATAGTAAAACCGCTCCACATAATTCCAATCGTGGAATGGTTACATTGTCATCGTTTGAGCTGGTTTTAATTGGGGCTACTCTTGACTTCGCCACCAATATACGAACAGTGTTTTTGGTACAGTTTTTCACATAAATTACAGCTGCATAGCCAATTACGCATGCATCACAGAACGAGTGCAGTTCCATAACATCTGTTGGTTCATAATTAACCCAACGAGGAATTCTCAGAGACTGTAAGAGGTGCAATTCATTTTTGACTTTCATCCATGAGTTGATGAAATTTTGGTTGATTGGTTGGTCCCAATCCAGCTTTTCTCTCCAAAGATTTTGTAAGATGTTTTTTGATTGTATGATAACTGGAGTTATCCATCCAAGTGGGTCAAACAACCCAAAAATTTCCGATGTTAGCATACGTTTCGTGTTTGGCATTGTTTCTTTGATTGAAAAAACATATGAAAATTCATCAGTGATCTGTGAATAACTAATTCCCAGCGCTTTAATGTTTGAGCTGGTCGCTTTTGCTTCACGATCAACCTCAGGAATTTGTTCTAAAAATTCCGGTGCGTTGGTGCTCCAACAATTTTCTGAGATTGAAACCGGCGACGCAAAGGCTGATTTCAATTGTTCATAAACTATTGGCAGTTCATTTAATGAGTGGCAGCCACCCATTACGTCATCCATGTACAATGTACATACATGTTAATATAATGGCTGATGCGATTGGATGGGTGTCTCGGACCAACTCTGCCAGTGTAACCGTTTCGGCTGCTGCAATACTTTGCATGCGTTCAACGGTTCCCATTCATAACAAATAGCCTTCATAATATTCATAAAACTATAACAATAATAATATGACTTCACATTTGGTGAATTATTGAACTTCAAATTCTGTGAATTATTAGTTTTGATGCAATAATAATAATAATAATAATATTGCACTTTTTGTAACGAAACCTCCTTCTCAAAACATTGATCTTACATTACGTTAAGTATAGTTCGAACGTATTCAAGGGGAGGGGCTGAACAGTCGCGCTGATCGATTATTAAGGGTGCGAGAATTCAATACACGCACATCTATTGATTGGTTTAGAGAAATCGATATTCTGCAGCATCATTGTTTGAGAGTGGTCAACTTTAATAATTGCATTTATAAGACCGAGTCTATTGCCATTTTTCCGATATGCGTCATATTCATTTGAAATTTTCTGCTCGAAAATTTGTGTAGGGCTTAAGATTATAATCATATTAATTATCTCCGCATATCTAAATTTTTTAGAATGTTGCTACAAATATTATAACATTTATGCAATGTTGAGGCACTTGAATCGTAAAGTTAGCAGGCCTTAAAATATCTTTCTAATAATTAATTTGCCACTCTATTTTCTAAAATACCGTGTATGGTAAAACCCTTTAACTCATATAGTTTTTCTTTCACATAGTAATGCATGTCAATTCTTTCAAACATTTGCATGCAAAAAATTAAAATCGAATTCTGATTTATGTTTCGTTGATAAGTGTCCATTTTTCCCAATTAAATTTTTCTGGAAAGAAAGAATTTGTTGACTGAAAAACTTTTTCTTTCAAAGCTATATTAAATTGAAATTGGATTTTTGAACTAAAAATGAAAATTTACTATTGTTTTTTTTTTTTTGTTAAATGTTAACTTAAATGTTTTGAGATATTTAAGTGTTGTTGTTTACAACGTAATCTTCTAAGTATATTTGCCCCAAAAATCTTCCAAGCATTCTATTTTGTTCTTTTAGGTCCCTAACGAATCGAACGTAATCATGAGTTGTCCCCAATGTATAAACACTGAAGTATCTCAATCTTTTTATCATTGATAATATTATGTCGTCATTCCAACTCTCCAAAAATGTATTGTATGTATTTTTTATGTCTTCTTCCCATTGCTTTGAAGCGCTGTCTTTTACTAATTTCTCAAAAATTTGATCATCTAAAAACAGCAAGGGATCTTTTAAAATCATATCGCATGTTTTAAAGCTTTTATAGAAACTCATCGATTCAGATTCGTTGTTAAGGTGTCCCACTACAATAAATTTTAAAAACAGCTTTTCAAAAACTGAATTATATATCATATGTTCTGCTGACAATGGTGGAAAACTCATATGTTCGTTAATGAATTGCTCCATATTATCGAACATTTTGAATGTTTTGTTGCTTGTCAATCGCAAAAATATGTTTTTCGTCAAAGTTTTTCTGAAATAAAATAGGTCCGAATTAGATAAAGGTTGTCGTTTGAATTTTTCGAGTTTATTTTTTCATTTTTTATGCATTAAATAGAATTAATCGTTTAGTGATGAAAATCCCTCATCATATATCTCTCCAAGAAGTATTTTAATACGCGAATTTTTTGTTTTGATTTCTGACATAAATTCTTTAAAAGACATGTCCCTCTAGAACTCCATATGCACTCATAACACTGATTTTACGAAATTGATCTTTAATAAAAAGGTGCCTGTTAATTCTGTTTATTACATTCCTCCAATAAGTGACAAATTTATTTCGATGAGGAAATGAGTCCATAATTCCAATCGTTAATTCCAATATTACTTTTTTAGCAATATTTCTGTCTGAAAAGAGAAAATGGAGATCTCTCTCAGTACTTATTTAACTGCGTTGATTGAATTCTGAATTAAATTAGTTTGTGTTCCTTTAGAACAACAAAAAAAAAAAATATAAGAGATATGACCCCAGCGATTAAAGCATATATTCTAATGAAGTCTGAACGTCCTTGGCCTCAAAAATGCAGCCAAAAACGTTTACTCAATCCGTTGGATTGAATATGGTTAATTGCGCTTTCGCACTATTGATTCATCCGCGTACCAATCGTAATAAATTTCTTTGGCAATATTCCCCAAAATGTTATCACGATTTGCCAAAGCATGACGGAAATTGATGTATGTCCGCTGTCTCTCCAAGGTATCAATGTTAATACGTTTCAACTCATTTATTTCCAGAAAAATACCCTTTTCGTCCCCACTTTGTAAATATTTTCTTTGTGCTTCGAGCAGTCTCTGTTCCAATCGTCTGATTCGCAAAGTTTACGTAAATGATCTAATATTCCCGTTTCTAAAAACATTTTAGGCTCTTCTAAAATTCTTTCACATATTTTGTAGCTCTCAAAATGAATAATTGCGGTTGGTTTGGGGCCATTTTGTTCCCGCATAACATATCTTACAAATAATTCCTCTCTGTTCGGACAACCAAATATGTCCTCGACGGTTTTCAATACCTCTCCTATATACCATTCACTAAAACTCTCAGCATTTCTGAATCGGGAAAGTCCAGGATTCATTTTAATGCAGGAGTCAATTCTTGATTCATTCTTCCGATCCGACATTTCGTAATTTTGAAATATCGTTAATGTTTTCTGAAACGAAACAACCAGTTTCAGAATGAAAACATTTTATCTTAATTTTCTTTAAGTAATTTAATATCGTAAATCGTATTAATCAACCGAATTCCGGATTCGTCCAGTTCATTCAGAAAAACTACCCGTGTGGTTAGAGGTGGTTCATTCTCATATTGTGCTTGCGCTTTTTTAGTTAGATTTTTATGGATTTTAATCCGTTTCCCCCTTTTCATTATTTCAATATAGCTTTCTGAAGTATCCACTACTCTATATGGACCTTCATACACGTCATCAAATTTATGTTTTTTAGTCTGATTCTTAATTAGAACCAGATCATTTACAATCACTTTTTAAAACCCTTTCATCATAATATTGCTTATTGCGCAGCTTTTTGGTGTATAAATGCTCTTTTGCCAATTCTAAGGTTTTGGCAATGGTATTGCGAACAAAATCAGCCAAATTGTCGTAATTATACGTTAATTTGGGCTTTGTGAGCTGCGCCGGAATTTGAATTTTAAATCCGTGTGCCAGTTCATGGGGTGTGTACCCAGTAGTTGTGTGTACTGTATTATTATAGACAAATGTTGCGAATTTCAACAAAACGTCCCAGTCGTTCTTATTTTTGTCCGTAAATGCCCTGAGGTACGCATTCAATGTCTTGTGTGTCCTTTCGACAATATTTGACTGTGGGTGGTAAATGGTGGTGAATATTTTCTTAATTGAAAATAATCGAGTCAATTCCTTGATAACTTGCGATGTAAAGCTCGACGCGTTGTCTGAGATTAGTCGGGACGGGAAATTGTATCGATATATAACATGTTCAAGTAGACAGTTTGCCGCGGTCAGCGCGGTGCAGTCAGGCGTCGGGCAGCAGATAATATATTTCGTTAAATCACAGCAACCAGTAAAAATGTATTTATTTCCTGCTTCTGTACTTTGAATTGGACCCACGAAATCAATAAATGTATGGTCAAAGAGAACTTCCCCCAAACTAGAAATTTGCATGGGCATTTTGGTGTTCGTGATTATTTTCGTTTTTTCGCAAATCGGACAACTTTTAACATATTTTTTGATGTCATCCATCATATTTGTCCATGTATAAAAT
The DNA here is from genome assembly GCA_030463065.1 of Aphidoletes aphidimyza. Taxonomy (NCBI): domain Eukaryota; kingdom Metazoa; phylum Arthropoda; class Insecta; order Diptera; family Cecidomyiidae; genus Aphidoletes; species Aphidoletes aphidimyza. The sequence goes on along the minus strand of CM059998.1, from coordinate 16,395,483 downwards.
TTTGATATTGTTTTGTGCATCTTGTCACTGCCTAAGTGTCCACCCAGCAGTGATTCGTGATACAATTTAAGAATTCTCTCAATGTCATCTTTTTCTACCAATTCAACGATTTTATTGAGAAAAAAAATTGTCGAAATATTTTTATCAACAAATATATCTTGGAAAAGAGTCTTGGAAAAGACGTAATGCCTCAAATTGTCAAAATCCACATTTATTGCTATGTTCTCAGCGCCTTTGCTCTCACTTATTTTTAAAATTGTGTCCATGCAAGTTTTGGTTTGCATATAGTTCTGACTGTTTGCAAATTGGTTCGATACCAAGCAAAAGAAATGACATGTATTTGTTTGTTTAAATTTAGTTTCAAAATTAATTATTCCAAATTTATTCATCAACTTATTTTTTAGGGTGTCATTTTCAGTCGGAATTAAATGGAAAATCAAATCAAAATCCCGTTTTTTTAAAATCGTGCCATTGCGTTCCTAAATTAGGTATTTTGCCGGTTTCGCGGCCTCTTTCACAGATTTATTTCGCGTAACCGCATTGACTTTTAATTTCTCCAGTTCGAGCATTTCGTCTATCGATAAAGGCTCGATCCTGGAGAGGGCATCTGCAACATGATTTTGTGCCCCTGGCCTATACAGGATTTCAAAGTTATTAACAAGTAGCAAAGTGGTTTATGTCAAATCCGTGATCAAAATGAAAAATCTTCCATATAAGTATACCCGAAATGCTTTTACTGACTCTAAGGGAGTGTCGGCGGGTACGGGACACGTTTTGTAAAAAATTCGTAACTTTTTCAAAAGTCAATATTATGCAGACATATATATACCGTTTCAAAGCTAAAGACCATAAGCAACTTTTCTCCGAAGAAAGTACCTTGATTCCATTAACCGAAAGAAATTTATCAACAATTTTGTGACGATGTGATTTTTTTCCAAAAAAAAAATGTAGGCGGGTACGGGACACCTGGAAAAATCTCAACACAATGTACATATAAATTAAGAAAATATCAATTTTTATTCAATGTGGAAGCCTCCAGTGGCAAAAATAAATTTAAAAAAAGAAAAAAAATGGCAATTTTTCACTGCAATTCATCTTCATCTTCGTCCAAGTCCGATTCGCAGTGCTTGCAAGTGAAGAAGCTTGCCGTCATGTTCGCACAGCTCAAATGAACTGGCCGCTTGCATTCATTGCATTTGATGGAATTATTGGCGGTCAATTTTCTTGGCAACAATTCCAAACAAATGATGCAGAAGTCAGCGTCATCATCTGATGGTGATCCAAAAAAAACATTATATTGGACTATCGAAATATCATCAAAACTGCCTTTTATTTTCTTCAAATGGCTCTCTAAAGTGCTCTTTTGAATTCCATAAGCTCGGGCAGACAATCTTAGGCCTTTTTTCTCCAATAAACAATCTTTAATGGCTTGAAGCAGCGCACTAAAGTCAATTGTTTGTGGTTTGGATTGTTTTTTTGGTGTTGAAGATGCTTTCTGGGGGGTTGACATGGCTAAAAACACAGAAAAACTTAAGTTAAATCATAACAAACACTTTAGTTTGACATAAATGGCGACATTTGATCGAAGTTATGCCAAACATATGCTTCGAGTGGGAAAAACCGGGTGTCCCGTACCCGCCTACATGCACTGTCCCGCACCCGCCTAGAGACGCCATTTTTTGAGTGACAATAAAAAACAAAATTCTCTCATATATTGACTTGAATCAATATTCCATCACAAAATATAGCTCAAACACTACACATATATGCATTCAACTCACCTTTTTTAGTTGATTCACTACACAAAATGATTGCTAAAAAAAAACGAGAAAAAGTTTTTTCGAGATTTTTTTTACACGATGTCTGGAGCTAACACAAGCAATGCGACTATTCACTTCGTTGTTTTACCAAAAACTGCGTAAAGGCAAATGAGAAGTTTGACACATGTCAAATCGGCCATATTAGTATTGCAAGAGAAAAAAAGGCTAGTGTCCCGCACCCCCCAACAATCCCTTACTATCGCTAAAAGTTCTCGCTCGATAGTGGAATAGCGACGTTGAGTATCATTCAATGTTTTGCTAAAAAAGGATATTGGTCTGTCATTGGGCAATTCGCCCGTAGACAACATTGAACCAATGCAAAATTGACTGCTATCGCAAGTTAAATAATATAGTTGATTTTCGTCTGGAAACGACAATGTCACTTCTTCAGCTAATGCCTTTTTTAATGATTCGAAAGATTTTTCCTGCGCTTCCGTCCAAACAAAAGGCTGTTGTTTTTTTAACAAAAGTGTCAATGGCTTTGCCAGATTGGCAAAATTACGCACATATCTTCTGAAATAATTGCACATGCCTAAAAATGATTGTATGTGTTTGATCGTTGTCGGGCGAGGATAGTCTTTAATAACCCCGACCTTTTTTGGATTTGCTTTCATACCATCCTTTGAGATGATATGACCGAGGTATTCAAATTGCTTGGCATAAAAAATGCATTTTGAAATTTTTAATTGCAAATTGTTATGCTTAAGTAAGGTCATGACTTTCCACAAGATTTCGTCGTGTTTATCTTTTGTTTTGGCGTAAACTATTACGTCATCTAAGTATACGTATACACCTTGTCCTAAATAGTCTGCCAAAATGGTATTTATTGCCCTTTGCCAGGTTAACGGTGCAGACGTCAACCCCATCGGCATTCTGACCCATCGATATTGAAAATTGCCTGCCGTAAAGGCTGTGTAATCTCTTGAACTTTCCTCTAATATTATTTGATGAAATTTACCCTTTATGTCTAACGTCGTGAAATAAAGGCTGCCACTTAATCCTGCCAAAATATCATCGATCAAAGGAATGGGAAAATTTTGAATCTCTGTATTTTGATTTAACTTGCGGTAATCAATAACCAATCTATAACTATCCTTGCTTTCCGAATCCCCCTTTTTATTTACCAAAATCACTGGTGAATTAAAATTTGACTGACATTTCTCTATTATGCCCTGTTTTTCATAGCTATCGACAATTTCCTGTAGTATCTTTTTGTGCGTTTGTGGAATGCGATATTGTCTAACAAAAACTTTTTGTGCATTTGGAATTAATTTTATACGATGTTGAATTACATCCGTTGAACTTAAGTTGTCGCCCTCTAAATAGAATTGATTTGGAAAAGTAACACAAATTTGTTCAATAAAAGCTTTTTCAGGCTTAGTGCAATTATCAAAATTAAGAGTTTTCAGAATAATATCCGCACGATTTAGAGAGTTTTTTGACGTGAACATTGATGGTTCCGCAATTTTGAGCTTATTTCCCATAACTGTTGATTCAATTTTTTCTTCAAAAATTGTTTGAATTTGCATATATTTATCGCAAAATGTGTCCACATTTGGTGCAATTTGCTGATCGCATGAGACGAATTCTTCGTCATATTTGACGGCATTTTTATGATTAAAATTCAGTTTTCTGTTTAGAGAATTATTTTTTGACTTCTCATTTTTCATTTCATATGTCTCATCTGATTTTTTTATTATATTTCTTTGCCTTATATTTGCCTTTTTTAATTGCGTTTCGCATTGACCATAATTTCTCATTTCTAATTCTTCGCTTTGTTTTGTCTCATCCAACTCAGAGTTATCTGTGCTATTTAATATTATTTTTAAATTCATTTTTCTAATGTTTATTATTGCCCCATATGAACTCAGGAAATCATATCCTATGTATCCATCTCCTGGCCCTGAATATTTGTTATCAATTACATGAAATGTCGTGTTCAAATGATATTCATTAAGTGTCACTAACGCGTGCACCATGCCTCCGGTTTTTACCGAATTGTCTTTTCCTAAAATGCCAAATAAATTGACTATATAATCAATCTTTTTTGTGTCTTTTGATAAAATATCTCTTGATACCAGGGAGATCGATGCTCCCGTGTCTATTAAAAATTTCAGTGGCCTTTTGCATAAATTCGTACAAAGTGTGATGAAGGGTGCCCCTTCGTCACTGTATATTTTATGATTTATTTCATAGTTTAATTTGTTCTCGGGTTTTTCAAAACATTGCAAGTTCTTCAAAATGTTCAGTGTATTTTTCTCGTTCTCTGCTGTACGAAAGTTTACGGATAAATTGGATGAAGCAAGTTGGCCCAAGTGCTTCATCCCTTTTAGTTTTCCGAAGATTCTGTACTAATATCATATTGATTTGTTGTTGGGTCGGGCGTGAATGCGCCGAAGTTGACCCGCGGTTTTTTAAACTGCTCATTTACTTTATTCTGGCCATTTCTTTGTGGATTGTTTCGATTTTCATTAAAATTCGTATTATTATTCCATGGATTGCCACTGTTACGTTGGCCACCATTATTCCATGGTCCATTGCTATTTTGCTGACCATTATTATTCCATGATCCGTTGTTGGATCGTTGGCCATTATTCCACGAGCCATTGTTGGTTCGTTGGCCATTATTCCACGAGCCATTATTGGTTCGTTGGCCATTGTTATTCCACTGGCCATTGCCATTCCAATTATCTTGAGAAATTATTATTTCGACCGTTATTGTTCATGAAACGATTAATACGTCCATTCCCGCGAGCGAAAAAATTTGAATCTGTCCGACGAGCGTTCGTTACATTGACTGATCGCAATGCTGAAACCAAAGAATTTATCACGCTATTGTTGTCATTTTGACGGGTGCAATTCCTTTCTCGATGGCCATTAGATCTACAGATCCTACAGTATAATTCACTGTTTGGAATTATATTAATGTCATCATTTTCGGCTTCTATTGCGTATGCAATAGCGTCCTCCAGGGAACTTGCGCCACGAGTAATTAATCGAGTTTTAAGTCGTTGGTCTTTGATGCCACGGGCAAAGGCCCTACGCGCTATGCGATTGTGCTCTTTCTTTTGCTCTTCTGTTAGGCAGTCGTAAGTAGCATCTCGGTCTCGTAAAAGCTTACGAGCTCTATCTGCATAGTCATTTAAGGACTCTTTGTCTTTTTGAAATAAATTTTCTAATTGACTTATTAAAATCGACTGGTTTGATAAGTATGAAAAATGACTCAATAAAGTTTGTTTGATTGAGTCCCAATCGGAAGTATCGGAATTTAAAACGACCATTTTGGCTTCTCCTCTAAGCTGAAGTAGCATATGCTCGCACAGCTCATTTTCTTCAGTTAAATTAATACATGAAGTAAGCAAAGTTTCCATTATGTCTATAAAGTCTCGCAAATCCTTATAAGATTCACCATTAAATTTCGGAATTGCTCTTAATCGACGCAAAAAGGTGTCTCGCGCTCTTCCATTAACTTGACTTTGCTCGTTATTTGACTGATTAGGAATATTTTGCCGAAGATTTTGGAAAGCTATTTGAAACATTTTCCGGGTTCATGTTTTCCTGCAAATATTGTATTGATGGCGCCGAATTGCCAGAATGTTCATAATGTGATTTTTTAAACTGGGTATCAAAAGGTTCATTAGTCATATTTTGCTCATTTCGTGCATAATTTTGAGATGCACTATTTGTACGTGTTGGAAAATACAATGGGATATGACATTCTTTGAGTTTTGCCCAACGTTTTCTGGGTGGAATCGATCAATTGCTCCAAAAATAATTGTTTTGGCTTTGCTCCAGTTTGAGTCATGACTGGTGTTGTTGAGGTTGGGATTGTTTCTGAACTTGTCTTGACAATTTCAGATGCAAAATTTCCCGCAATATCTTGTCCAGGATCGTCAAGATCTTCGGGAGTGTTTGATCTTGGTGGAGTCTTATACATTTTACCAACAGAAATCAATTCGTTATACAATGATGCCTGTCTTTTGGTCTCTTCTTTGATTTCTGCTAATCGAGCTTCTGCTTGACTAATAAGCTTGCAATCCTCTTTGTATTTACGTGTATTTTGAGCGTTTGTATTTAAAAAGGCTTTTAACTCTTTTAAACGGAAACTTAAAAGATCTTGTTCGAGTTTTAAATTGTTTATTTTCTTTTCAGCCCTTTTAGAAGGCGTATCTGACATTCTCCTATTTAAGACCCTATTTTCTCTAACGGCACTGTGTTTTTATTGTACTTAAGTACAATCAAAAATTATTGGAACTTTCTACTCACTTTTTTTCCTCTCTTGATTTTTTCCAGATAATTTTTCGGTGTTAGGTCTCGTTCTTTTTGTTGGTGTCAAAACTCGAATAGATGAAGTCCGCTCTATATATATGCTGCTGAAAATCCCGTTGAAAATTTCGTCAGTCTTCCTTCAAGTGATAGCATTCGTTGTTTCTGCGCTATTTCTGTGTTGTTTCTGCGTACTCGATGGTCTTATTTAAATTGCTCGAATTTTGTTGATTTTAATTTTAAATAACTTGTTTTTTTTTATGGAACAATCGTGTTAAATATTCACTTGCGTTATTTCACTTGTGTCTCTTCAATTTACTCGTGTAAACGTTTTGGTTTTTTGGAATTCACTTTTTTTTTCGTATTCGCACTGTTTTAAATCGACTAAGTTCTTTATTTTCGTTTTAATTTTTTATTTGAAAACTGGTAGAACCTCCAATTGTATGGTTAGACAGTGAACTTTGGAATACGTAGAAAATAAAAGCACTTTGTTTATGATTTTTCTATTTTATTTCACACAAAAAACCCGTTTCACACATATAATAGAGTATTTGAATATATATTTGATTTGATTGAATTTGCACTTATGTTGATTCACTTCCGTACTTGAATATTATTTCTTTTTACTTTGAGATGACTTGCTCACTAGCAATATAATTAGGTCACTTGTTGTATTGTGATTACACGATTGAACAACCTAACTAGAAACGTTAGTCCTTATATATGATCGCGACAAGTGCAAAAATCAACATAATCCTTAAATATAAATATAAAAACTTAAAATAATCCAATAGTAATCTTTTTGACAAGTCCAGTCACTCCTTATAAAACTAATTTGGTTTACATTGTTTTCCTATACCAAAGCTCGTGACAAATTCCAAAAAAGTGGGTTGGGCTGAGCCCCCCCGTTTGACGGCACCCGAAACGATCCAACCCAACTCAGTGTTCTGTGCGATTTGATTATCTTTTGTTTTTATCAAACCTATTTTCAGTACTCGTGCGTACTCTGCGCTTCCAAGTACCACGTCCACTTCAGATCCCTTTTCAAATGCTGGATCTGCCAAATTAAGGTTTTCCACAAAATCGAAGTTATTATTGATTGTGTCACAACCAGAAACAGTGGTCAATTTTGGAAAAACTATTGCTTCCATATTCATCACAAAGTCGGGCTGAAAACGTGGACCAATTGTTGGGCTAACAATTTGGTTTGATTTTTGAGCTTTGTCACCAATACTAGTGACTATTGCACTGATACTTCTGTGTTTCAACTTCAATAATTGTGCCGCTGATTCAGTAATCAAGGCACCGGTGGAACCCTGATCTAACAAAGCACGTAACATAATTCTGGATCCGTTTATATCAAACGCTGCAACCATGCCGTTGCCAACAAACCCGTGTCATAGTTGCATACGTTGGTGGATACTTCCCTCTCAATTGGTTGTTCAACCAATGATTGAGAGAGATTCGAATTCAAATCTTTTCTTCCACTGTGAAGCATCGAATGATGCTTTTTATTGCACTCTTTGCATGAATATTTGCTGGTGCAAATATTTTTAATTATTAAAAAAAAAAAAAAAAAAAAAAAATTCACTCGTTTGCTGATCGTTTCCCTCTGGAAGTCGTGTTGCAACAGCAGTAGATGCTGCTGGTGTGGCCATTTTCCTTGGCGAAGGTGTTGGATCCGTTTGTGCTTCAATTGGTAGTTGTTTGTCTGATGCATCGGGGATGTTGTCTTGACTTGTTTGTCCGGTTGAACCTCCTGCATTTGCCGAACTTTGCGGTACATAATTCAGCTTAAATAATTCTGGGTAGCTTTTCGTATCTCCTAGTAAATGAAGTTGTCCTGGGTTAGCATGCAACCAACCGGACGGTATTATGTCAGCAAATCATGGTTTTTTTTAATCAGTTCAAACATATCATTGAACGTTTTCACTTTGTCATGCAAATATTTCAAATTCTTTCGAGTCGGTCCATCTTTTTTGAAGTTTTCAATCAACTTGTTAAGTTGATTGATTTCTTCTCTTTGGTCGATCAACAACTGTTCGTAGTTGTCCATTTTTGCATAATCGATTGATTGCATAATTTTTATTCGTAGAATGTTTCACTTTGTCACGAATTTTAATCGGAGATTACCAAATGTAAATCACGGTGTGATTACTATTGTCACTATATTTGCACAAATATTGTTTCACTAAGTCAGCTAACGGAGTTTGCTGCACTTTTATTTTTATTTTTTAATTCATTAACTGTTTCACTCTAGAGTTTCATTACATTCACGGTTCTTTAAAATGACTGTCGTTCGGCGGATCGTCGACTATCCGTTGCCAAATTTCACTAATCACTTTAAAATATTCGAAGGACCAAATGTAAATCACGGTGTGATTCACTAGTAGGGAAATAATTTAAACACGGTGTGTCTTAAATGAGTACTGAAATTGAACTGGTCTTTTATTAAAACATATTGATAATTTAAACTCTGTTGATCCAAATAATTAATTATAAACAAAAAATGACATAGTTGCGACTAAAACATTAATAATAACAGCATATGAAATATTAACTACAAATTGCAATGTAATCAAAACAACGTACACGGAAATATTGCCAAGTGCATATTTGCGTACGTTGCTTAATTCATGACCTATATATATGTTACTACTTTACTGGTCGGTAACAATAATTGATGCGGAAAAGTATGCCAAGCGTATGCATGCTTTTTATTTTAGCTTTTGAACTCAAAAGCGTGAAAAGTAGACATTTGAGAGCATTGACATCTGAAGAACTATTGTTTCCTTTGAATCGTAGTATACTATGATTGTTCAAGGGGAGAAATATTTACTATTTTAGCAGAAGCCGACTCGCCCAACCTTACCATTGCTCTGTGCACTTCCTAATGAGTGGTGCACCCAGTCATCACCTGAAACTTATTTTCTATTCTTGAAATGAAAGAGTTGAATTTAAACTCTATGGACTTTTTAATGTAATTCTTAATTATTTATAATTATTTCGTGTATTTGCTGTAATTAAGCTATCCAAAACCCCGTAGTGCATATTTTTTGGTGGTAGTTCCGAAAATTAGAGCCAAAAATACAACTTCACTGAAAATTTCAAGTCCTCACGACGAAAATTAGATAGTTTTTATTCAGAGGTGGCATACGGACACAATTGTGTCCGTCCGCCCGTCCGTCCGGACTGTCCGAATGACTCAAAAATTCTAAAGTTCAGTGGTTTTCTACAAATTATATAAATTTATAAATAAAGAATAAAAATGTATTATTTGTAGAAAATCACTGAATTTTTTATTATTCAGTTTAATTAAATACTTAACAAATTAACGGAAATTAAATGATTTTTTGATATTTTAATAGTACGGGAAACTGTGAAATTTTTAGAATTCGCAGAGATCGTGAAATTAATTCCGTTTGAGGATAACGACATCGTGATTGTGTGTGGCGATTTCAACCAACCGGGTGTGAAGTGGGTGAAAGCAGATGATGGGGAATACTATTTACCGTTGTATTTGTCAAGTGAAGGTGAATAATGGCTCAAGTAATCTTTATTCACAAGTTGATCATTGGTGAAATATTATCTAGTCATTTACTGGAAAATATCGTATTTCGTTTACCTCATTACCAAACTCGCAGTAGTAATCTATTAATAGTGCCATTGGAAAGGTGTAATTATAGAAAATATCAGCCAATGAATTTTATGCTTGATACATTCAATGAATTTTCTGATAAAAAGATTCCCAATTGTGATATATATCTAGTTGATTTCAATGTGAGCGCAGATACCATGAAAAAGAGATTAATTGAATATTTCAAGAAGATGAATGTAATAATCAATTTTGCAAACAGTTGGTCGCAGCGTTTTGCTCCGTAACCGTTAGGGTTGGCAAATAGGTTAACTGATCGACTAGCAGTGCTAGCACTGCTAGTAAACATTGATTATAATTGAATTTGTACATTTTCTTATCGGTGAATCTTTTATTTTACCACCAACAACAAATTTTTCGTTACAAAGAATTTGCAATGAGCAGAAGAAAATGCTAGACTGCTTTTGGAAGAGCTGGCAGAGCAATTATCTCTCATCATTGTTGCCACGAAAGAAATTGCTTCAAGAGAAAGAGAATATTGAAATCGGTCAAGTGGTTCTCATTCACGACAAAAATTTACATCCAGCCAATTAGATTTTGAGCAAAGTGTGCGAACTGTTACCAAGTAAAGACGGTTTAGTGCGTAATGTGATCATAGAGATTGCTAAGAGCGATTGAACAGGTAAAAAGAAAAAACTAACACGTTCAGTACAAAAACTCTGTCTATTGCCTGTTGAGCCACTTGAACAAAACGAAAATTCGTTATCGAGTTGTGCATGTGATGATTCGAGCTGAAAAAAGAATATCAAACAAATCGATTTGTTTTCGTTCGAGTGGTTTTGAAGAAACGGTCGATGCACAGTAAACAAAGAAATTTATCGTTTAAACAAAACTTGTTTCATCATCAAAATCAAAAGAGCAACATTCACAACTAACAAAATGTAACTGTACAAATTGTCAACCAAAATGTGTGCACAACGGAAAAACCCGTTGCCCAAAATCCCATCTAAACTTAGAGCGCTTGCATTGGGCCATGAGAATGACAAAACTCAAAAATCATTTTGAGAAAAATCGAAAACACATTTCAAGCATTGTATTTCATCTCGTTGTTCGAGCTACGCAACGGTAAACATCGACAGTGCAATTTCGATCCAAACAAATCAACGAGCGTCGAAACAAGAACGAGCATGAAAAATCACAAAACAATCGCATCGATTGTGTGCATTTATAACGGGCCACACAAATGCTGTCGCTGCAGTATTTATTGAGAGAACAAAAATCCAAAAAAAACAAGCAGAGCAATAAATTTCATATTTTACGATATGCAGCACAAACCAAAGCAACCAGTGCCTTTTCAAAAACCATTTGAGCGTCAACACATGTTACAGTTGGTGACCAGCACCAACATTTTTCGATTGTGCAAAACTGTATTGACTTAGCCGCATACGGTTGCTTGGTTCCTTGTTGGAAGTAGAGCGTAACGAGTGCAAACACTCGTAGGTGAGAAAATGTCGTCCGTTTGTTGATGCAAACAACCGTTAATCCCTTTTCGTGCGAAGAAAGTGAAACAAAGGAAATGACATAATATTTCGATTCCAGTGCAAACTTTCAACTAGTGCAGAAGCAAATTTTACTCTAAGAGCAATTCAAAAAGAAACCCTTTTTTTTCTCACAACAGATTTCAAATTAGGTGAACTGTATTTTCAGTGAAATTCACATAAAGTGTATAACGATTCACAGCGAAAATCAAAGCAGCTCAGAGCGAGAATAGACATTTTGTGCAAATAATCACGAGCAAAATTATTTTAAAAAAAACATTTCGAGAGCAAAACATTCAATGTGCAAAAACAATTAAGCGTTAAGCCACGAAACAATAAAGTGCATTATTTGAAAAACAGAAAGTGTGATTTGACCAAAATAAAATAATAAATAAAAATGGCCAACGAAAGTGAAGTTGAATTACTGCCAATAAGTGAGCGAATATTTCGAACAATTGAAATTGTGGTCGAGCGAGCTTTCGGGAAATATTGAAGCGCATATTCAATATGGATTTAACAAATGATTTGTTGACTGAGTATCATTTGGTGAAACTCCAATTTGAAACCGAGCTGAAGGAGCAAGTGTTGCTATTTGATAATGAGGAGGCAACCTTAATCGCATCAAAAGGATCGAAAACGATGGAAGTTGACGAGCGGCAAGGTAACGAGCATCAAATTGATGAAAACGCATCAGGTGTTCAACAAGCAAATGAAACGGTATTGTCAACACAGTCTAAAGAGCCACAAGTGAACATCCAAAGCTCATCGGCTGAGCCAATGCCAAGCAGTACATTATTTACTGCATCAACAACATCAGTAGCCTCAAGTGCATTGTCGTCTGCTCCATCGTTAGTGACGAATTCAACAATTGGGCATGAGACGGTGTTTTATCGACAGACCCTAAGCGATGCAAACGACATTTTGAGAGCACTACGAGAGCTACCTAAATTGCCAGTGCAGGCGACAGGTCGTGATTTCAAGCAGAGCTGCTCACGAACACGACCTGTTCTTTAAAAAAAAATGTCTTCTTAATTTAAAACAAAATAAAAATGTCAAGATTTTTTTTAAATTATAGCGCTGTTCACTTCGGTTGTTCAACATGTTCAAGCTATATGCAAATTTTACACAGTGAACGAGTTGAGCAGCCTGAACAAGCAAGAAACTATTTTCAGGGTTGTTTAGACACCTCTGAACAGCCTGAACAAGCTGAACGCCAGAGAAACTGTCAAACTGTCAAACGTATCACATCGAAAATACTGTGCTCTTCAAATTTATTAAATAAAATACTTTTTTTATCAAAATAAAATTTCAAAATTGTTTGAAAACAAAAGTTTGAATACTCTTCTATTGGAAAATATAGAAATTCGTCCAATTTTGTTTCAAAATAACTCATAAATCAATATCGAACTATTTACATTTCACTGTTGTTGTTGCATTACATACTACATAAAAAAACATAACCAAAAATGGCAATAGAAAGTGAACACAATTGTAGAGAAACATGCAAAGGAGAGAAATTAGGTGGAATGAAAATTGAATGCAACAGATGTGATAATTTTTTTTATTTAGAATGCTTAGTGAATGATGAAAGTATGTATGAGATATTGAAGGCTGCAAGATTAATAGTGTTAACAAGTGAAGAAGTAAAATCAAATGTGACAAATGAAACGAAAAAAGCATTTGAAAAAATAATCGGCAAAGACACAACAATTGAATATGCATGCAAAAAGTGTAAAGAAAAAGTCAACATGAAAGAAAGAATAAATAAAATGGAGAGGGAAATTAAAAAAAAGAAAGATGAAATAGCAAACATACGAGCACAGTTAAATAACGAACAGAAAACAATACAAGAGTTAAATAAAAAAAACGAACAACTAAATGATGAAATAGAAAAAAACAACAAAATAACACAAGATTTCGAATTCAAACAAATAAAACAAAGTGAAAATGAAAATGACAACTCTAAACATGATACTTTAAACGAAGGAATGGTGATGGATAATTCAATGAATTTGAGTGCATTAAATAAACCATTCAGTGAAAATGACATTCTTTCAATTCATGTCTCAAAATTCGATGAAAAAACAACAACTGAAGACATTATAAAACGCATAACAAGTGGTACTAAACTCAATTCTGATTTATTTCATGTCAGCAAACTTTCAAGTCGAAAGAAAAAAATAAAAAAATACACAAGTTTCAAGATTTTAACATTCAGCAAATCTGTATATGACCAAATCATTGATAAACAATTATGGGAGAATGATTTTACAGCTAGAGAATTTGTGACCCAACGAAATAAACCTAAAAATCAAAATCCACAAAAGAAAAAAATAAATCAAAACAATAAAAGAGCACAAAATCCAAATAAACAATTTACAAATAAAAAGTCGAATCAAAATAATGGTACTCGATTTGACCATCGAAATTTCAATAACTGCCGAAACTATAACCGTGTTCACCATAATAATAATTTTCACAGGCGGAATAATTATCGAAATGTAAACCGTTTCAATCGTTCAAATCATTGTGTACCGTATGCGCCGATATTTAGACACAATTATCAAGATCATCAAAATTTTCCCTATCATTATATGAACACCGACCTCAATCAAATGTATTCCCGAATGATTTTAATGTATACAGATGTGATAGGTCGAGCCTTACTGAGAGTAATCAATCAAAAAAGAAGAAAACTGGCGGTGGTGTTTTGATTGCGGTTCATGAATCATTAAATTCTCACCTAATAGGAAATGGTGAAGCATTCGGTACAGAATTAATTTGTGTACAGGTGAGCCTTGGCGATTTTAATTTATTCTTAATAGAATCATACATCAGACCAGACTCACCATTGGCAGTATACCAAGCAAATATGGATGCAATGAAATCATTCACATCTACAGCCAAAGCAAGTGATACAATTATAAATTCTGGTGACTTCAACCTAAGCGATCTATTGTGGCTAACTGATGATGTTGATGATCCACTAATCGCTTTCCCATTAAATGCTACCACCAAGAAAGAAATTACATGATATAAATAAGTAAAAAAAAAAACTTCTTATTCTGGTGTAAAATTGCGTTTTATTCGCAAACGTTTTCGAAAGCCATGCTTTCATCATCAGGCGAGCTGAAAAACTGAGTTCAAATAAAATTACATCAACAATGTCTACTGATTTCAATTTGAAAAAACAACAATAATGAGTTCAACAAAAATGACAAGTTGAATGACACAAAATGTAAACATTAAATTTGAAAGTACATAACGATTGACAAAAAATGCATGGATGTTAATTTAAGCAAATGAGTAAATGCAATCAATATTTCCCATCAAAAATGTCTTTGGTGCTTAGCTGTTTTGAAAACTTACACAATGATGTTACTTGTGAACTTTGTATGTTCATATTGTGTCTCTTCGTTTTGTAAATATACAAGTTTTCATAAGCATCCAAATATTGTGGCCTATTTACCTCTTTCAAAAGCCTAAAACCAGCGAATTGGTGTCCATTTTCCAACATGTGATCGGCTGGTGTTGATTTGCCGATTTGCCCCTCATGATATGGTTTATAATGTTCCGAAAAACGCTTTTCACATGCTCGACAACTCTGTCCTATATAAACCGAATCGCAATCAGTGCACAATGCTGCATAAATGCCCGACTTTTTGTGATCTTCAACCTTGTCCTTTGTGCCACCCAGATGCGTTTTCAGCTTATAACCAGTGCTATTTGGTGATAAAGTCACCGAATGCTTCTTGAGTATTCTTGCCAATGGTATTGTTAGACCATTAACAAAAATACCACCCGAATAGCAAACAGCATCCCCATCATCATGTTCGCTTATTGGAGTCAAAGATGTTAAAGTGCCCATTTCCTTATTTTGTTGGTGTTTTTTTAACAAAGAATCAACAATTTTTCGACTGTAACCATTCGTTTCCGCAATTTGGTGGATTTTGTTTACCTCTGCGACAAAATTGTCTTGACTCAACGGTACGTTGATCGCGCGATAACAATATGAATTGAACGCTGCCAATTTAGTTTGTTTTGAATGGTATGATGTGGATGGTATACATCTGTCAGTCGTCGTATCCTTACGAAAAATATTGAAATCAATATTATCATTTATTCTTGTTAATTTCAAATCCAAAAATGGCAAAACTCCGTTACGTTCTCTCTCACATGTGAAATGAATTTTTGAATTTATGGAATTAAGATAATTCAAAAAATTATCCACCCTATCACCCTCAATGATGACACATGTATCATCAACATATCTGTACCAGACGGATGGAAAATCTGGACAGTTTGCTTTTGCGTTTGTTTCGAAAGATGACATGAAACAATTCGCTGCAAAAGATGAAAGTGGGTTTCCCATAGCCAACGAATTCACCTGCTGATAAACCTTATCATTGAATTGGAAATAACAAACCCCAAGACACAAACTAACCAATTGCATGTACTCATTTACCTTTACAGGATCGATGTTTATTGATCTTAACCAAAGCAAAATTGAAGTCTCTGCCTCTTTAACGGAAATGTTCGTATACATTGATTCTATATCAAATGAAACCATGATCTCATTTGGTTTGAATTGGAAATTCTTCATTTGATTAATAAAATCATATGTATTTTTCACGTAAAAACCCTTTGGTTGTTGGAATTTTTTAAATTCACTGCATAGCCACTTTGCGATCTTATAGTTCGGTGATTGTATGTCACTAGGAATTGGTCGAAATTTCAAATCACTGGGCTTGTGGATCTTCGGTAATGCGTACAGCCGTGGAAATTGATAATTTGACTGCCTTAGACGACCTCGCTCACCATCCCCTAAGATGTTTACACACGAATTGACGGTGCTCCGCGCCCTTCTCATCCAAGCGTTCAGTTTGGCTTCTGGTTTTCGCACAGGAACAAACGTGTCGCTCTGCAACATTGATTCGACCTGTTGTATGTAGTCGTCTCGGTTTAAGATAACTGTTTTGTTGCCCTTGTCTGCCTTTGTGATAATGATGTTATTATCACGTTTTTTCTTCTGCAGCGATTTTAAAGCCAAATTGAATTTGTTGTTGTTATGATGCTTGTGCGATGAGACAAAGTCATATTTGGTGATAAGTGACTCGACCTCACCACGAATGGCACTTGATTCCTCATCATCAACAGTACACATTGAGATGGTAGTTTCAATGTCCGCAATGACTGAGTCAATTGGAAAATTACGAGGCGGCAATGCAAAATTCAGTCCCATGTTGAGAAGTTCAGCCTCATCATTCGATAGCGTCACTGATGATTTATTGACCACGAAATCGTCAATAAGCTGCACTTCCCTTGGTGTTGATTGGTTGTGAATCAGTTTCTCCAGTTTTTTCTTGTGATTCTTGTTTCTTTTTTGTTTCAATTTCTCATTTTCATCGCTGATGTAATTCAAAAATTCACAAAAAATGTTCAATGTTTCACTTCGAATTCCTGTTGTCAAAAAACGATTCAAATCATACAACTTCTTGTCAACTTCACTCAGGTCGTAGTGTGCGTAGTTGATTTCCTGTCGCAACCAATCATGTCTCGCATGTTGTATCACCAAACGGGTTCTTGAATTTTCTACACAGGCTTTGATCTTGATAAAATCTGGAACCACCCGATTGTGTTTGCACCTGAGAAGGAAACCGATATTCTGCCTAACCTCCATTCGATGCTGTTGAAATTACAATTGTTGATTCGTGCCATGAGCTTGGCTTACATCAAATCAATAAAAATCTCAACATAAACAACCGACTGTTGGATTTGGTTTGGACAAACGACACCAATTTAATAAAATGTGATGTATGTATTGATCAATTATTGAAAATTGAAGTCCACCACCCAGCCATTGAACTAACAATATTAAAATGCATTAAGAAAAATGATAGAGTTGAAAATGTCAAAACATTCCTTGATTTTCAATCAGCAAACTATGCAGATATCAATGAATCGCTTACATGCATAGATTGGAATGCCACACTTCAAATTTCAAAAATAGCCTTTAATGATAAAATAAACAAGTTTTATGAACAGATTAATGCAGTTATCAAGAAACATGTTCAGGTTAAGAAGCTCAAATCTTCAACACACCCTAAATGGTTCACTCCACAACTTATTAATTTGAAAAATAGGCTGAATAAATTGCGATCCAGGAGAAAATGGTCAACGGAGGCAAACAAAGAATTTTTAATTAAGCGGACTGAATATAATCGAAGTGTCAGAAAGTCATATAACGATTATACCATTGAAATGGAACAAATGATAACTGATGAGCCATTAAACTTTTACAAACACGTAAAATACTTGAACAAATTAAATGATAAATTACCAAATACCATGGAATATAATGGACAAAAATCCAACAACGAATCAGAAATCGCTAATTTATTTGCCCAATTCTTCTCTACTGCCTACTCTAGATATAATCCAGATGCAGTGCGTACGTTTGAATCCAATAACAAACACAGAAACGAATTGATTAATCTATGCAGTAACATTCCAAAAATTGATATAACTGAAGAAACAGTGACGCAAGTAATCAACAACCTACCAAATAACTTGGTTTCAGGTCCGGATGGAATTCCGAACTTATTCATAAAAAATTGTGTAGAATCATTAGTAAAACCTATCACACTAATTCTCAGTGAATCCATGAAAACGGCGCAAGTACCACAATGTTGGAGAACATCGTTCGTAAGGCCGATATTCAAAAGTGGATAAAGAAATGATATTAGTAATTACAGAGGAGTGGCACTCCAATGCGTAACAGCAAAAATATTGGATTCAATATTAACAGGTCATTTGAATTTTCACATTAAGAACATCATTAATGATAGTCAGCACGGTTTCATAAAAGGAAGATCAACAATTACGAATCTAGTTGAATTTGCATCGTCCACATTGAACAACTTGTCGACAAATACACAAACTGATGCAATCTATATTGATCTAGCAAAGGCTTTTGATTCCGTAAATACTGATCTACTGATCCACAAACTCAATATCATGGGTCTGAACCACGAGATTCTAAGATGGATTAAATCCTATCTAAATGGCAGAAAGCAAATAGTAAAAATCGATAATACGAAGTCAATCCCAATTGATGTTACCTCTGGTACAGGTCAGGGCTATCCAATTGGAGCCACACTATTTTTATTATTTATCATAGAATTACCATATTATGTTGAAGACTCTACATTACTTTCATTTGCAGATGATGCTAGACTGTCCAAACATATTGAGTCTGAGAACGATTGCTTGAAATTGCAAAATGACTTAGAAAACATTTCTATCTTTTTCAGTCGTAATGATCTTAGATTGAATGTTAAGAAGACCAAATTGATGAGGTTTCACCGAATGGGTACAATGATTGATCATAACTATATCATTGGAGACGAAGTCATCCAGAAAGTCAATGAAATCAGGGACTTAGGAGTTATTCTTGATAGTCAACTCAATTTCAAATCACACATTGAATACATCATAGCAAAAGCCAAATCAAGACTAGCTTGGATCAAAAGATTTGGTTGTGATTTCAAGGATCCGTGGACCATTCGATTACTCTTTTACACATATGTATTACCAATACTTGAATATGGTTCACAAGTTTGGAACCGCTACATGAAGGGTCAGACCAGAAGAATCGAATCAATCCAGAAACAATTTTTACTTTATGCTCTTCGAAAATTAAAATGGCCATATAGGTTTCACCTACCAAAGTATGAAGATAGGCTGATGCTGCTTCAGTTGATAACTTTGTAAGAACGTAGAATGGTGGCCCAAGTGATTTTTATTCACAAATTGATCATTGGTGAAATATCATCTAGGCATTTACTGGAATATATCGTATTTCGTTTACCTCATTACCAAACTCGCAATAATAATCTATTAATAGTACCATTGGAAAAGTGTAATTATAGAAAATATCAGCCAATGAATTTTATGCTTGATACATTTAATGAATTTTCTGATAAAAAGATTCCCAATTGTGATATATATTTAGTTGATTTTAATGTGAGCACAGATACCATAAAAAAGAGATTAATTGAATATTTTAAAACTTCAAGAAAATAAATGTAATAATCAATTTTGAAATCAGTTAATCGCAGCGTTTTGCTCCGTAACCGTTAGGGTTGGCAAATAGGTTAACTGATCGGTGCTATCAAACATTGGTTATAAATAAATTTGTACAAATTTTATACACATTTTTGTAATTTATAATAAACCACCTCTGGCGAAGAAACGCTGTATGGTGCAGACCATTAACATTAACATTAACATTAACATTAACATTAACATTAACATTAACATTAACATTAACATTAACATTAACATTAACATTAACATTAACATTAACATTAACATTAACATTAACATTAACATTAACATTAACATTAACATTAACATTAACATTAACATTAACATTAACATTAACATTAACATTAACATTAACATTAACATTAACATTAACATTAACATTAACATTAACATTAACATTAAGCGTGAACGACTTTTGTGAAATCAGGCACTGAACACATTCCTCAATTGAAATATTATTTTATTATTATTTTCAGTGGACTTTTGGAGATTTTGGTGGTTCGAAAGGATTCAAAGAGTTCAGTGGCTATAGATCGGACGCGGACAAAATGTTGCCAACAAATATTCACTGAACAGAATGCAATTCAGATAACACAGACAAGACTGCGGTTTGTTTTAGATTTTGCGGTGGAACCGACCCAGTAAACATTTATATAACGCTTTTCCAGTAATTTGAACCGTTTCAAATGTAACGCGTTTCCCCGTTTCTACCGCAAGTTTCACGATAATTTCACCCAATTCAGGGTTACAGTGACCATAGGGGGTAAAAAAGTTGGAAGATAAATAGAAAAATTGCACATTTTTTTACCGATTTCAAAGGCCCACCTCACACCTTCAATTCATTCATTAGATGAAAACAGAAAAAAACATTCATTCCTCAATTCAAATATGTTGGTTAAAAAAGACGATTTTTTGATATTTTAAATTCAAATGAATTCAAAAAGTTCAGTGGCACCACAAAAATTAATTCCAATCATTTAAACTCCTCAAAATAATCCATTGTCATTGTAAAAAAAATCGAATTTTTGGTCCGGAAATAAATGATTTGAATTAATTTTTGTGGTGCCACTGAACTTTTTGAATTCATTTAGTGAGTATTTGATTTTTATTCTTCGTTCTCTCAATTCATTCGGACAGCCGAGTCAAAAATAACAACATTTGAAAAAATAGCTTATGCTGAAACATTCGATTTTTATAAACGCGGCTAGCGGATTATATTTATTTTTATGGATAAAAGTTTAGCCAAATATTTCAACAGCGGAATTTAAATATTAACAACTTTTAAATCGATTAAAATTGAAATAACCTCAACTTCAATTGCTTTGTGCCAATTATCCGACTGCAACAATGGCCTTGACGATTCACACAGTGCCAGCTCATAAAACATGGTTTCAAATACTGCAATTCCACCACTTGACACATTCAACGGTAAATAGTATTCCCCATCATCTGCTTTCACCCACTTCACACCCGGTTGGTTGAAATCGCCACACACAATCACGATGTCGTTATCCTCAAACGGAATTAATTTCACGATCTCTGCGAATTCTAAAAATTTCACAGTTTCCCGTACTATTAAAATATCAAAAAATCATTTAATTTCCGTTAATTTGTTAAGTATTTAATTAAACTGAATAATAAAAAATTCAGTGATTTTCTACAAATAATACATTTTTATTCTTTATTTATAAATTTATATAATTTGTAGAAAACCACTGAACTTTAGAATTTTTGAGTCATTCGTCCGAGCCAAAGAGTGTCCGAGCACTCGGACTGTCCGAGTTGTCCGTTCGTCCGTCGCTCGGACAGACGAAATTAACAATTTGGCTCGGACGTCCGTGTCCGTATGCCACCTCTGGTAAAAACTTTTTATGCACTGCGCAAATCTAAATCAAATGCAAAATCGACAGCTCGGAATTATGTTTCTCGTTTTTGCACTTCTTGCATCCCCCTTCCGTGCACGCGCTCACTGGATGGCAACCCTTCAAACAATTTGGGCACCATTCTTTGCTCTTTACCACTTCCATTTTCTGGAGATAGCCCATGTCCAGTAACGTCGGGCACAGGTAAACCTGGTGGCTCTATGACAGTATGTCTGGGGTCATTAGGTTTGTGGTCAATGTGTCGAGACCAAACGACCAAATTTCATGGTCAAGTGGTCAATGAAAAAATGGCCATTCTGTCTGAGACAATTTGACCATATTTCTCGGTCAATTTGTTTCAGTCAATTTTTAGTCAATAAGTCTCGACAAGCTGACCATATTTCCTGGTCAAAATGTCGAAGTGAATTTAGAGTCAATGGGTCTGAGACAATTTGACCACATTTCTCGGTCAATTTGTCTCAGTCAATTTATAGTCAATCAGTCTCGACAAGCTGACCATATTTCCTGGTCAAAATGTCTCGACCAGCTGACCATGCGTTGTGCTTGATGTGAATTTACTAGCGAGGGATTTTTTTCAATTCATTCAAACTATGTATTTTCACTTAAATAAAAATAACTATACAAACATATGTTTTCTGGCCACACACAGTGGTATTTTATTGCACTCAAATGCTCGTCAATTGGCCATAACAGTCCTTGAAAAGGTCATAGATAAAATACAAAAAAATGTACACTCAAAAAAAATGCAAGTCGGAAAAATTAAAAATCTAACAATATTTTCTGTACACTTAAACTTATTTGCTTTTTGCACGCATCGAATGGACAGCGCAAAATTTGTTCCTCGATTTTTCGAATACGTATACTTGTGATATTTCGTGCACAATATTTCACCCGTGCTTCTATTAAGGCTTCAAAACAAACACCACATATGGTATGTCCACATTGCATTAATGAATCTTTCTCGCGTTCACGGCATACGCCACACATGGTTTTTTTGTCGAACGACGACGATGACTGTGACTGTGACGATGAAATAGAGCAGGCAGAATCGACTGAAACTGTTCTCACCAGCGCAGAAGACAGTTGAACATCTTCAGGTGTGTCGTCTTCCAAAACATCATCGAGCTCGTCACTACAGCTTTCTTCGTCCTCAGGAAGCTCACCGACACTCTCAACATCGAGAAGATTATTGGTGTACGTGGGATTCTCATAAACCAGATTGCGCAGAAACTCCATTGATGAAAATTCGCTATTTGAAAGCAATTCAGTTGTGAGATCAGAAATTTGTTTATCACGATCCTAATTTAAAGCAATGAATACACGCAAATACAGACAAAAAGAAAGAAATAATGAAAGAAAAAAGAAAAGGAAAAAAATAAAGAAGGAAAAAGAAAAGAAGAGAAGAAACCAGAACATAAGAAACAAGAAAATGTGCAACACATAAATGAGCCAAACAGTGCTTAAGAGGTCAAACAAAAAGAGTTCAAATATAGTTTAAAAAAGGCCAATTAATGTGTTTTTCTCACTATGTGTTCAATGCGACGTCTCTTGGCCGTTTTAGCACCACTTTTGATGAACTCTTCCAGCTCTTCTCGCTTCAAGTGCTCCTCAGCCCGCAAATCATGGATAAACTTGAAAAAATGGCCTCTATTGACGATGGTTTTATTTAGAACACCATTATATGCCTCCAACGATGATGTTGTGCGCATTTTGGCGCCGCTGACCGATATTTTAGTAGCCCCTTCCTACACAAAATGGTGTAATTTGTAAAACAATTTAAACCCATATTTTAATGTTGAGCAGTAATTGATTTTATTCACGGATTGTGAATAAAATTTAATTACCTTAACTATCCATTGCTTTCGGAAATATGCAAAATACTTCTTGAAGCCTGCTCGGTTCAATGAAAAAGCTTCCGTTTGTAAGGAGTCGAATGCATCAACAATATAATCCGCCGGGAGCAAAGGCAAGCTCAATAGTCGATAATAAATCGACGCAGATTTTTTATCTGATCGAATCATTGCAACAAACCCAGGTGTTTGTCCTGCTCGTCGCTTTCCCGCTTGACAGAAGTGAAAGTGGCATGCGTACATTTGTGCAAATGGATTTATTTTATGCAATGCATTCCTCATCGCACATTCGTAATCGGTGGTGAAAGACGAAACCATTGAAAGATCAAACACGTTTTTGGTTATAAAATCAAACACATGATCATACGCTGCCTGACTTTTTTTTGACATCAACACGAACGCGAAAGGAAACGCCTAAATACAGGAGTGTAATTGTCAAAAAAAAATAAAACAAAACGAAATAATTCCATAAAAATGAGTATCAAATGGGAAACGATGGCATAAAACGCGATATATGGAAAAAATAATTGTTGTTTCACGTACCTGATGATGTTTTCGTACATACAATATTAAGAGCTGATTAAATGGCCCTAATGGACACGTTTTGAAAGTTGCATCCATTAGAATATGACGTTCTTCCGGTGCAAGGTTGTCATTTATCATATTAATCATCGTTTTCGACGATAAAACGCAATATGAGAAAGATTCAGTATCAATCACGCCATCAAAGAACAAATTTTTTTCCCCGAACGTGTATCCGAACGATTCCAAAATGTCCGGATTTTTGAATGCCTCTTCGATTTCAATTACCGTTAACGGATTTCTGGGCAAAACACCATTTTTAATGCGTTGTAACGACTTTTGCACTTTTTGAAAACGAAGTGTGCACCTCGGATATCTGTGAGGTGTTAAAAAATTAGAAACAAAAAAAATGGCAAAAAAAAATAACGGATGTTATGCTTACAGTTGCTTAACCGCACCAAAAACTGTGCGAACGCTGCACAAGGCTTTACCGCCGGCCAATATGGACAAATCACTGCATCTACGCCGCATTTCGTTTAAAGCAACCAAATTAAAATACTCGGTTTCAGTATCAGCATGGTTCAGCTTATGTTTATGCGCGGGCGAAGATAACATTTTGAAACATTTGGTGAGTGAGAGCCTTGCACATAAGGCAACCCGTCGATTCACTATTATTTGCAACATGAGCGGCACCAGCACTTTTAAATATCTTTGGAATTGCTCCCTTTAACGTGTCTACACGCTCATCATCAGCCCATTGCTCATCATTGGAAGCAGAATAATTGCTTGCACCTTGCGCCGAAGTATCATCCTTCGGGTCCAAGCCTGCATCCAACATTTCTTGTTGGGTGACGAGGAAAGTGCGCAAATCTTTCAATGATAGCTTCACATTGACACCAATTTGATAGTTCCACAACACTTTAGTTGTTAAGTTGAATGCCAATATTAGCAACAGTTCGAGTTCCCACTGAGAATTGAGAATAAAAGTTGCTGAGAATGATTTTCAGTGAGAATAGAAGTTGCTGAGAATGATTCTCATTGAGAATGAAAGTTGCTGAGAGTGACGCACGCATACAAACACAAGTGCCGTACGCTGCTCAATAGCATACACTTATCGCTTCTTTTTGTTCAAACGGGAAAGTAGCGAAGTAGCCACTACTAAAATTTGATTTGTTTGAAAGAGTTTATTTTCAATTGACTTTTGAGGATTTTTTCCTATTTTCTGTTTTTTTGTGGTTCGAATGGATTCAAAGAGTTCAGAGACATCCTATGAACTGATTCCAATCAGAATAATGAATCAACTGAAAAACCTCTTGGCGCGGTAAAAATTCGTGTCGCAAGCGAAAGCGGTTCACAAAATTACTGATATCAATTTTGTGACGCGGCTAGCGGGTTATTTCAATTTTAATCGATTTAAAAGTTGTTAATATTTAAATTCCGCTGTTGAAATATTTGGCTAAACTGTTATCCATAAAAATAAATATAATCCGCTAGCCGCGTTTATAAAAATCGAATGTTTCAGCATAAGCTATTTTTTCAAATGTTGTTATTTTTAACTCGGCTGTCCGAATGAATTGAGAGAACGAAGAATAAAAATCAAATATTCACTAAATGAATTCAAAAAGTTCAGTGGCACCACAAAAATTAATTCAAATCATTTATTTCCGGACCAAAAATTCGATTTTTTTTACAATGACAATGGATTATTTTGAGGAGTTTAAATGATTGGAATTAATTTTTGTGGTGCCACTGAACTTTTTGAATTCATTTGAATTTAAAATATCAAAAAATCGTCTTTTTTAACCAACATATTTGAATTGGGGAATGAATGTTTTTTTCTGTTTTCATCTAATGAATGGATTGAAGGTGGGCCTTTGAAATCGGTAAAAAAATGTGCAATTTTTCTATTTATCTTCCAACTTTTTTACCCCCTATGGTCACTGTAACCCTGAATTGGGTGAAATTATCGTGAAACTTGCGGTAGAAACGGGGAAACGCGTTACATTTGAAACGGTTCAAATTACTGGAAAAGCGTTATATAAATGTTTACTGGGTCGGTTCCACCGCAAAATCTAAAAACAACCGCAGTCTTGTCTGTGTTATCTGAATTGCATTCTGTTCAGTGAATATTTGTTGGCAACATTTTGTCCGCGTCCGATCTATAGCCACTGAACTCTTTGAATCCATTCGAACCACCAAAATCTCCAAAAGTCCACTGAAAATAATAATATTTCAATTGAGGAATGTGTTCAGTGCCTGATTTCACAAAAGTCGTTCACGCTTAACAGGCGTTCAGCTTGTTCAGGCTGTTCAGAGGTGTCTAAACAACCCTGAAAATAGTTTCTTGCTTGTTCAGGCTGCTCAACTCGTTCACTGTGTAAAATTTGCATATAGCTTGAACATGTTGAACAACCGAAGTGAACAGCGCTATAATTTAAAAAAAATCTTGACATTTTTATTTTGTTTTAAATTAAGAAGACATTTTTTTTTAAAGAACAGGTCGTGTTCGTGAGCAGCTCTGCTTGAAATCACGACCTGTCGCCTGCACTGGCAATTTAGGTAGCTCTCGTAGTGCTCTCAAAATGTCGTTTGCATCGCTTAGGGTCTGTCGATAAAACACCGTCTCATGCCCAATTGTTGAATTCGTCACTAACGATGGAGCAGACGACAATGCACTTGAGGCTACTGATGTTGTTGATGCAGTAAATAATGTACTGCTTGGCATTGGCTCAGCCGATGAGCTTTGGATGTTCACTTGTGGCTCTTTAGACTGTGTTGACAATACCGTTTCATTTGCTTGTTGAACACCTGATGCGTTTTCATCAATTTGATGCTCGTTACCTTGCCGCTCGTCAACTTCCATCGTTTTCGATCCTTTTGATGCGATTAAGGTTGCCTCCTCATTATCAAATAGCAACACTTGCTCCTTCAGCTCGGTTTCAAATTGGAGTTTCACCAAATGATACTCAGTCAACAAATCATTTGTTAAATCCATATTGAATATGCGCTTCAATATTTCCCGAAAGCTCGCTCGACCACAATTTCAATTGTTCGAAATATTCGCTCACTTATTGGCAGTAATTCAACTTCACTTTCGTTGGCCATTTTTATTTATTATTTTATTTTGGTCAAATCACACTTTCTGTTTTTCAAATAATGCACTTTATTGTTTCGTGGCTTAACGCTTAATTGTTTTTGCACATTGAATGTTTTGCTCTCGAAATGTTTTTTTTAAAATAATTTTGCTCGTGATTATTTGCACAAAATGTCTATTCTCGCTCTGAGCTGCTTTGATTTTCGCTGTGAATCGTTATACACTTTATGTGAATTTCACTGAAAATACAGTTCACCTAATTTGAAATCTGTTGTGAGAAAAAAAAGGGTTTCTTTTTGAATTGCTCTTAGAGTAAAATTTGCTTCTGCACTAGTTGAACGTTTGCACTGGAATCGAAATATTATGTCATTTCCTTTGTTTCACTTTCTTCGCACGAAAAGGGATTAACGGTTGTTTGCATCAACAAACGGACGACATTTTCTCACCTACGAGTGTTTGCACTCGTTACGCTCTACTTCCAACAAGGAACCAAGCAACCGTATGCGGCTAAGTCAATACAGTTTTGCACAATCGAAAAATGTTGGTGCTGGTCACCAACTGTAACATGTGTTGACGCTCAGATGGTTTTTGAAAAGGCACTGGTTGCTTTGGTTTGTGCTGCATATCGTAAAATATGAAATTTATTGCTCTGCTTGTTTTTTTTGGATTTTTGTTCTCTCAATAAATACTGCAGCGACAGCATTTGTGTGGCCCGTTATAAATGCACACAATCGATGCGATTGTTTTGTGATTTTTCATGCTCGTTCTTGTTTCGACGCTCGTTGATTTGTTTGGATCGAAATTGCACTGTCGATGTTTACCGTTGCGTAGCTCGAACAACGAGATGAAATACAATGCTCTGTTCCTTTTTGAAATGTGTTTTCGATTTTTCTCAAAATGATTTTTGAGTTTTGTCATTCTCATGGCCCAATGCAAGCGCTCTAAGTTTAGATGGGATTTTGGGCAACGGGTTTTTCCGTTGTGCACACATTTTGGTTGACAATTTGTACAGTTACATTTTGTTAGTTATGAATGTTGCTCTTTTGATTTTGATGATGAAACAAGTTTTGTTTAAACGATAAATTTCTTTGTTTACTGTGCTTCGACCGTTTCTTCAAAACCACTCGAACGAAAACAAATCGATTTGTTTGATATTCTTTTTTCAGCTCGAATCATCACATGCACAACTCGATAACGAATTTTCGTTTTGTTCAAGTGGCTCAACAGGCAATAGACAGAGTTTTTGTACTGAACGTGTTAGTTTTTTCTTTTTACCTGTTCAATCGCTCTTAGCAATCTCTATGATCACATTACGCACTAAACCGTCTTTACTTGGTAACAGTTCGCACACTTTGCTCAAAATCTAATTGCCTGGATGTAAATTTTTGTCGTGAATGAGAACCACTTGACCGATTTCAATATTCTCTTTCTCTTGAAGCCATTTCTTTCGTGGCAACAATGATGAGAGATAATTGCTCTGCCAGCTCTTCCAAAAGCAGTCTAGCATTTTCTTCTGCTCATTGCAAATTCTTTGTAACGAAAAATTTGTTGTTGGTGGTAAAATAAAAGATTCACCGATAAGAAAATGTACAAATTCAATTATAATCAATGTTTACTAGCAGTGCTAGCACTGCTAGTCGATCAGTTAACCTATTTGCCAACCCTAACGGTTACGGAGCAAAACGCTGCGACCAACTGTTTGCAAAATTGATTATTACATTCATCTTCTTGAAATATTCAATTAATCTCTTTTTCATGGTATCTGCGCTCACATTGAAATCAACTAGATATATATCACAATTGGGAATCTTTTTATCAGAAAATTCATTGAATGTATCAAGCATAAAATTCATTGGCTGATATTTTCTATAATTACACCTTTCCAATGGCACTATTAATAGATTACTACTGCGAGTTTGGTAATGAGGTAAACGAAATACGATATTTTCCAGTAAATGACTAGATAATATTTCACCAATGATACACTTGTGAATAAAGATTACTTGAGCCAAAATTCTTCGTTCTTTCAAGGTTATCAATTGAAGACCTACCGATTCGACCACCCGCACGTATTACCCTATTGTCATCCATGAAAGGTCGTAAATGTCATATTTTACTGCTTTCAGGAAATTTAGACGATTCGCTCTTTTCATTTTTGAAATATGCACAATCCTTTGGATAGGCTATTACTTGCTCTCTGCGCCTCTCTTTTCTCTTCTTCTGAAGGCAATTCGACAAATTCGGTCAATTTCCTTTTGAAATTGTTTGCCTTTATCGCACATGTGGGTTTTGGACGTTTCTTTGAACGATAGTTGCGCACGAAACGGATCACATACGCTAGCACACGAGTGATCTCGCCCAAATTTTTGGTATATTCAAAAAGAGGCACTTTCTCTTTGTGTTTGTTTACGAATATTTTCAATTCATTTCTTCGAATGGAAACATTGTGCACTTTTAGCTCTGCTCGCACTTCAGTGGTATTTCAAACGCACCAATGTCAAGAGGCTCCGGCCACTGCTCTTGTGGTTTCAAAAGCCATGATCCATCATGATAAATGAATAAATAAGTGATAACTCCAAGGTTTGTTTTCGCAATCCTTCATTCCTCACTTATTTAAAAGTGGACTCTTTAGTACAGTTACAGGAAAACAAGTTGGCCTCCTTGAAAAAACCTGATTTTTTCGAAACAAGGGATTTAGTCCTAATACATCAATGAAAAACGTATAATACAATATTTGAGCCATTTACTGTCAAAAGGAACAGAAATATAAGAAAACTAAGGCACATATGCATAATCTAAAAGAATTATATAGTCAAAAGGACGCTACGTTAAAGATATATCACAGCTTAAGTAAAATAGTCGAAAAACTATCACAATACGTGACTTGGTCATTTTGAGTAGTTCAGAATTAGTCATCCCATGATTAATGTTTCGTGTGTGAGGACAATTTGTGTCGTGGAAAACCTCACTAAAACCACATCATTAGAGTTTGACTGATGAAGGGGTGTGCCATACTTCGTAGGGGCTAAAATTTTCCCGAGTCCCGCGTACACACCGGCAAGTCCATGCTTCTACGGAGTCCCGGGTTACTATCGACAAACAACAAATCTTAAGCTTTTTAAATTATCATGAATAAAATGCGACAACCTGGAATTGTACTTTCGTTTTTCGATGTCATCAGGCAAGGCATTGATAAAAAGAAAGTACAAGAAAAATTCCCGAGCAGTCCAGATCAGATCGGTCACGATGTACAGTTCACTCTGGCATTCAGGCAAAAAATTACAAGTGCACCGGGGTGAGGGTGCACCTGCACACACAATTTTTTGTCAGAATACGGGCTACTGTTCGCCGTCCAAGTCAAACGACGTAAGGGGATGACAAAGAGTTAGCGGTCTAAGCATGGATCTTAGACAGGCATTGGTATCCCGTCAGCATCTTCTGATTAGCCATCTTATTTTGGTTTGTACCGCTTCCAGTTGTGTTTACCACTCATTCGCATGTGAGGAAAGTGTTTAAGATTAGTGAAGAGCCTGCTATCTCCCCCGCGAGAACAAATACTGTGCAAAATTGAGTTACCTGGGGGGTGCTCATGTAGAGCATATTTTGGGAAGTTGCGATAAAAGGTCCGCCAAAGATCCTATACGAGTGCCGGAGTCTCGAATACTTCGTTCGGTATTTTACGCACAGATGTGATGAAGTTTGAGCGACCGCTGGTATTTTTGAAATTCTCCGACACTGACTTCGCATATTTGCACATTTGGGCAAGTGGTGCTGCAGGGGTTACTCTCATCTTTTTGTCAGTAATTCGTATGTACTCTGTCCGACGAAGATTACGTTCATTGGGGTTAACCTCGATGTCTGCTCGAACCGATGGGCAGTTCCAATGACCGTTCAGAATGTCGTACAGAGTCGTAATTGCCACGTTTACTCTTCTGCGCTGAAGTGGATGCATCTGCAGTTTTTCCAATCGCTCCACATATGATGAGATGTGGAAGCCATTAGCTGGAGATGGATACTCTTTCAGAGCGAACATAGTGAACTGCTTCAGCACTCTCTCTATTTTATTAATGTGTACTTCAGCATGCGGCATCCATACAATACTGTAATATTCGAGGAGAGACTCTTATCCTGAACTGAATTGCCTTTCATTTTGGAAGTCCCTATATACTAATTTTTCATGTGTTTTTCCAAATCACCGATTCCTTTTTGGAATCGGTTCACAATTTTTCTGCTAAAAATAATTTTTAATATTCCCAGTTTTTTAAGACTCTATCATGCCGTCGGTCGTGAGAAATTACTCGCGAGTTTGATAAAGTTTATTTTTGGAATTTCTCACGCCTGTGGGCTCGAGAAATACGCGCGAGCATGTCTAATTTTAGCTTTCTTGGTGAAAGCTTCCTTTCTTTTCGTTAATTGAACAATAAATCATTACACAACGCTACAGCATTTTTACGCAAAACTTCTACCAATTATTTTCTGTTAGTGTAATGCCTCCTGGTTCCGAAAATGCAAAAATTTTGAATTTCTTAAGCGTTGGGGCCTAGCTACAGTCCATAAATACTTGATAAAGGTGAGTCACATCGAAAAAAAAATCATGGGTAGAGCGCCTTCGTGAGTCCGTAGCTTCCTCGTCTATCCATCGATTTCAAAAAGTGAACACAAATAATTTGCGGGTCGTCTATACCTCTCAAACGCGGGTCTACTTTTTAAAATATCTCAAACGGTACTCGACTTATGATCCATAACGTCGGTGTCATACCCGAATATTTTTTCACATTTTGGACTGTAGCTAGGCCCCAATGCTTAAGAAATTCAAAATTTTTGCATTTTCGGAACCAGGAGGCATCACACTAACAGAAAATATTTGACAGAAAATTTGCGTACAATTTTTTTTAAATTTTGTAGCGTTGTGTTATCTACAATTTCGTCTGTTCACAATGTCAGCAGGGTTTCGCGAGCACTAGTCTCGGTATTGATACCTACTCCAGATTTTGATGCGACTAAATTGCTCTCGACATGGCCTTTTATATCCACGGCTCTAAGGTAAATTGAACAACCGTAGGCGTCTCCCGAACTATCTGCAAATCCATGGATTTGTAGTTGCTTTTCATTGCCCATTGCAAGCTACCGGGGTATTTTTATTAGCTCGAGGTTTTTTATGCGCAACCAAATTAATGTCCATTGATTTGCGATATCCAATGAAACGGTATCATCCCAATTCAAATTTGCGCTCCATATTCGTTGCATTAACATTTTTGCTTGCACAATCACGGGTGAAATTAGACCGTTTGGATCAAATAGTTTACTTATTTTGCTCAATATATTGCGCTTGTTCAATTTAAATTGAAAATTTGTTCGTCCAATTCACTCTCCTTTATTTCAAAGGTAATCAAGTCGGTTTTTGGGATCCATTTTAAACCGAGAATTGTAGTTTGATTTACATCATCGAACGAAACCGATGATGCACTCTCACCTCCAAGCACTAATCGCTCACTATTCGAATGCCATTTGCACAGTTCAAAGCACGATTTTCCGAGCAACGCTTTTATATCTTCGGTTCTCTCACATGTCGCACAATCGTCCATGTAGAAATCATTGCGAATTGCATTCACTGCCACTGGAAATTCGCTTTCCATCACGTTCACTCCATTCAGCATTTCTTGCACTGCCAAATAAGGTGATGAAGCTAATCCGAAAGTTACTGTAATCAAACAGTATTCTTTCAGTCGGTGGCGAGAGCTCTCCCGCCAAAAAATGCGTTGCAAATTCCATGGTTCGGGCACGATACCGATTTGCAAAAACATTTTCTTGATGTCTGCACTTATTGCGATTTTATGCCTTCTGAACTGCATTAAAATTTCAAATAAATCTCTTTGAAGTTAAGGCCCAACGAACTGCACATCAATGAAATACCCAATTTGGTTAAGCAGCTCGCGTCATAAACCACTCTGAATTTATTAGCAGAAAATATGCCGTGAGGTATATAATAAATCATTTCACCATCATCTGGTTCTATGGTTGCTTCGATCATATGACCGGCTTCTAGTCGCACTCTAATGAACTCCACGTATGTTTGATGTAATACTGGATCGCGCGCGAATTGTTTCTCTAACATGAGAAAGCGTCGCAATGCGATTTCTCTAGAACTGCCAAGCTCTTGCACATTTGGTTTAGTTGGTATGGCGCCCATATGTCTAACAGATTGCTCGCTATAGTGTCGCTCTTTGAACATTTTCTCAGTCAATTCATTCTCAGCATCCTTTGCTGTGCACAACGGTAAATCTTCGAATTGCCAAAATCGTTGAATGTTTTTGTCTAGCTCTTGCAAATTCGTCACATGAACCGGCACGGCTTTTATAAATTTCGCTCAATCTTCATATATAATGTCACCGGCTCGACCTGATATAATATAGCCCATTATTGATTCTTGGCACAAGAGATTTCGACCTACTTTGTAAGCCATACCGTCGATTATGGCCGAATACATATAAATGTATACACTTCAATATCCAATAAAAGTGGCACAGCATCAGATTTCCGAAATAATGGATCCGCTAAAGGCCCTTCCAGCGGTTTAGATAGCACGTCAATTGGCACATTTTCGCTCGCATAGATTGGGGCCCATTTGCTCAATTTTGGAAGCATCCAAAACATTGTATCCGACGCATATTCATCGTTGTATTCAACGAACCATGGTTGAATTTGTGCGTTGAGTTTGGCCTTTATGCGAACCGATTCATCGGTTACTCCCACCAATTCTCCATGCGCCGGAGTTGTCTTTAAATTAACGCTCTTTATTATGCTCTGTCTTATCAAATTTGATTGTGAACCCGTGTCACACAATGCTCTGAAAATACCAATGAGTTTATTGTTAGCAAACAGCGATCCAAAGCTAGTCATGAATGTTTTACAGTCGCTTTGCTCTTTAAAACGGATTTTGATTTTCGGCTAAATTGCACGGCGTTTGCTGCTCGATTGCGCGGATTTTCATTGCATAATAAACTGTTGTGCTTTTGGTTGCACTGTCGCCACGCTTCTGAACGGCAATCGCGACTTGAATGAGAAGTATTCAAGCAATTGAAACAAAGCTTAACCTCTCTGCCAATTTTCTTTCGCTCATTTAAATTCATGTTGTGAGTTCAAATTACAAATTTTGCATATCTTTGCATCGGTTTTGCTGTCATTCTTCTTTTCGAATTTATTTTCGTGAGACGTGCTTGGCTCCTGTTATTACTGTTATTGTGGGCACGTTTTCGATTATCATTGAATCCTTTTCTCTCTGAATGCTGTGCGCCAAACAATGCTTTCGCTTGATTGTCCAGAAATTGCAACATTTTGCTAATTGTTGGCGTATCTTCTCTCTTTCGCTCTAAGTCCCAAGCTTTACTTGTCTCTGGATGCAATCGATCATGAATACCGTGCACGAAAATCAGATCATAATAATCAATCGGATAACCTAGCGCTTTCAATTGACGCCGCACTTCGTGTTTCACATTACTACATTTCTGGATCATTCCACCTGATGGATAATCTAATTTTGGGAGATTATAAAATTTCCACAGACGCTCTTTGCTCGTTTGGTATTTTAATAGAAAAATAAAATTGAATAGCTCTTCCAAACGCTCCCATGCCTCATTGTAATTGGCATCGGTTAGTTGCCATTCACCGAGCGCTTTGGCTGCTCTGCCCTTAAACGACTTTTGCAAATATTGGAATTTAAACACACATAAGGATCGTCATGCACGGCTGACTTAAATCGATCGTGAAACCCTTGCCATAGCATTAAATTTCCATCGAATTCACCCCAGGTGTTTTCTTTTTTACTGCTCCCACAATTCAAATAAATTGGTTGCAATTGCACTTGCTGTGGATTTGCCTGATTTTGCGGCACAACAATTAGCGGATTTTGCTCAGATTGCGGCCGATTGTCGTTCGGTTGCACTTGCTCTTGTTGCTCAATTACCTGTTTGAAAGTAGCCTTCTGAATCAGGGATTACTATGGGCTGACAATAGCAGCCTATCTGAAAATAGCAGCTGAAAATAGCACATATTTTCCAAACAAAACAATGGATTTCATTTATAGTCAAACTAAATCTTCGACAAACATCTTAAAAATTGTGGCTCGACAAGATTCAGTGTGACTGTCAATGGAATCCATTGTTTTATTTATAACGATGTAATTTGTGAAATAGGCATTGGCGTGTAGCTTAGGACCAAACTAGACGAAAGCCGTTGTCAAAATGAATTTTTGTGGAACCAACAAAAATTTCGCTTGGGGAACGCATGGGGGTGTTTTTTTCAGATTATATAGCATACCTCCTAGTTGGTAATCTTGACCACTGTTGTTGAGTGACCAATCGATAGTACTCTTCAATACCTTTCCAACGAGTGCTCAACCATCAAAATCGGTTGACCCGTTCAAAAGTTGTGTACGTTTTCCCAGAAAGGGGGGTGTCCCCCTGAAAATAGCGTTGGTATGTGTGTATGTATGTATGTGACGTACCTTCTCTAGAAAATCCGCAGATACCACAAATGAAAGGTATTGAGCTAAGCTACAAATATGTTCTCAATATGAGAGAAATCTGTAATCAGGTTTGGTCACCACATTGAAAAAACTGAAAAATCGAAAATCGAGTTTCTATGGACTTTTGAGGTTTATATATTTTTTTTTTTTTGGTGGTTCATGCATTCGAACCTCAAAGAGTTCATTTCATTTGAAATTGGACATTTTGTGGCGTTACCATGATTGAAAACTTTTTATGTGATGCCTCTGTACTCTTCAACCCACTTTTTGGTGAACCAAAATATAAGAAAATGTTAAAAACAAATCCTCAAAGGTTGATTAAAAATGCTCTAGTTTAAAGAAATCGTAAACAATTTGGAGCGAAAGTTTGAAATCGGACAATTTGATTTGTTTTATTGATTGGAAACAGTTTATGTGATGCTTTTGAACTCTTTGAATTCATTAGGACAATTGAAATAACAAAATTTGAAAAAATGCTTATACAGAATCGGGTGGGATGAAACAATACGGTAATAAGGTGTATGTAAGGTATTAGTCAAAGAAAGCGTCACTAACACATAACAAGCCAACAACCATCAATACACATTAGCTAATGTCAAATGCATGTATTGACTTTGCCTTTGAATTTGCTGCTGCTGTAAGTGCGCCGCGTGGTGTGGTGGTACAGCAAATTCGGACTAATATCAATATATGCAATAGCATATTACCGTGTTGGGATAACACATTTGATTTTTCTCGAATGAAAATTTCAAATTCATTATTCCGGGGCTTTTTAATGATTGGAATCAGTTTAATTGTTTTAAGCAACTTTTATTAAACATCAAAATAAAACAGTTCTGAAAAATGATTTTTTTGCTTGAAGTATTCAAAATTGTATGCAAACCAAAAAATTTAATTCACATTTGTGACACTTGTTGAGAACTATATTCATCTGGTCCATGAACGTTTTTACATACAATATGATTTTCATTATTTTCTTTCGAACACATAATAAACGTTCGTGTTCATTCGTAATAGTTTCGAGTTGGGTTTATGTTTGGTTCGTCAAAAAAATCTGTACGTGTTCGGTTCGAATTGTTCGAAGCAACAAAAAATGTGTTCGAGTTCGTTCGTGTTCGAATAAAAACTCCGATTGGTTTTTCGTATGTTTACAAACCAAAAGAAGAAAAAAAAACTCTTATGCTCGCCACTAAATTGATATCAATCATTTTTTGCCAAAAAACCAATAGAATGAATTGGAAAATTAAAGGCACGCATACGCTTGCCATACTTTTCCGCATCAATTATAGTTCGTTAAAGTTTGTTTTTATCGGTTCGAAATTTAGATATTCGAAAATTCCAAGTTCGAAAATGCAATGTTCGAAAATACTAGTTGGATAATTCCATGTTCGAAAATAGAATATTCGAAAATTCCATGTTCGAAAATTCGAAACGATAAGAGTGATTGATTTATGTTCCAATGGCTTCTGGAATTTATCAAAATTTTCAATAAAAATTAAATTTTTTGAGAACGGTCCACTTAACTGGCCATATCTCGGGAACGGCTCTACCGATTTCGTCCAATTTCGAACTTAATCTGAGTTTTATTATGGTCAAAGTTACCCATCGGTGATATGCTATATAATCTGAAAAAACACCCCCATACATACCTTCTGACAAGGTCACATAGGTCACAGATTACCCCCCCTTGAGCCTCGATTGAGCACTTACCCCCTAGATTTTTTGGATAAGGTCACAGAATTTTCAGTGACCATATTCATATATTTACACATATGACCCTTCGAATATGAAGCGAATTTGCAAAATATCAAGGTTTTTATCGATAAATTATTAAATCATTGACTTATGGTTGAAAACCTCTCTTTGTTATTCCGTTGGCTCCCCAAAAAGAAACGAAAAAACTACAATTATGCGATTGAACACCTATATTTTTGAAGTTCAAAATTACCCCTTAGAAATTTTGGATGAGGTCACAGAATTACCCCCAACAAATCCCAGATTTCACGAAAATTACCCCCCCCCCCCTTGGCTCGACTATGCCCCCATACGTCCCCCAAGCGAATTTTTTTTCGGTTCCACAAAAATTCATTTTGACGACGGATTTCGTTTAGTTTGGTTCTAAGCTACACGCGAATGCCTATTCCACGAATGACATTGGTCGGCAACACACACTCCGAAAGCTCGCGTATTTTGGTGCGCCACTGCGAGAACTGCCGTTCTCCGTGATGGGACAAATATTTAGCACAATGCGAAAAATATTTCAATACAAAGAACACAATTGAGGTTTTGTTATTTGTTTACATGCAATCACGGAGAACGGCAGTTCTCCCAGTGGCGCACCAAAAAATACACTTTTGAGTGCAACACTATATATACGCGAGTTTTCGGATTCTGTGTTGCCGACCGATGTCATTCGTTGAATAGGCATTGGCGTGTAGCTTAGGACCAAACTAAACGAAAGTCGTCGTCAAAATGAATTTTTGTGGAACCAAAAAAAATTTCGCTTGGGGGACGTATGGGGGTGTTTTTTTCAGATTATATAGCATATCTCCCGGTGGGTAATCTTGACCACTGTCGTTGAGTGACCAATCGATAGTACTCCTCAATACCTTTCCAACGAGTGCTCTACCATCAAAATCGGTTGACCCATTCAAAAGTTGTGTACGTTTTCCCAGAAAGGAGGGTTTTCCCTGAAAATTGGGTTTGGTATGTTTGTGTGTGTGTTTGTGACTTTGTACCTTCTCTCGATTTCTGTGATGTATAACATTATTTTTAGGGAGTCTGGGGGGCAGTTCAAAACCGTCGAGAACGGGCGAATTTCTTTACATATAAGAAAATAAGCAGGGGGAGAGTGTCGAGGAGTCGATTTTTTTCAAAATTCCATAACTCCGATAATACACAACATAGAAAATCCGCAGGTACCGCAAATGAAAGGTATTGAGCTAGGCTTTAAATAAGTTCTCAGTATGAAAAAAATCTGTAATGGGGTTTGGTCACCACATTGAAAAAACTGAAAAATCGGAAATCGATTTTTTTGGTTTTTCACCATTTTGACGCCCGTACCCAGTTTCTAAAATTCTGAAAAACTACACTTTGGTAGTACACCTCAATACCTATCCAACGAGGGTTCAACCATCAAAATAGGATCAACCGTTCCTAAGTTATGGAAGTTGGAATTTCACTCATCATTTTTCGCAAAAATTGGGTTTTGGCTATATGTGTTTCAGAGTTAACACTATCAAATCAAGTTGTGATATAATACCGTGCTTGGCCAGTTTTATGGCATTTACATGTAAATTTATTCAGTGCTTTTTCACTGCGGCGCCATCTAAGCAATGCAAGCAACTGTCACTGAACTAAAACAAATTAAAATGACATGAGTACGTTCAATCTCTGTGAAGGGTGCGTTTACGGTCGTTTGCATTTGGCACAGTGCCAAAAACTGTTGAATTATAAGAAATTGGAAATTGTAATGAATTTTTGTGAGTTTTACGGAATTTAAATTCATTGTAATTTTTGATAATTTCTCATTTGGTATATTTACATGAAAAAAATCGAGAAAAAAAATTGCAGCAAATTAAATGAATTTGAATGAAATTAAATGTGTGTGACATAACCTCAAAATGTCTGAAAATCTCGGAAAATCTGTTTATTGATTTTTACTCGATTTCACTATTATGAAGTGTCATTTAAATTTATTTGAATAATTTCAAATGAAGGTGCACAATTGCAGATGAATAGAAATTGAAATACATTTTTTAGGGGTTATGTTAGATTATGACATGCGATGTCCCTGTGACATTTGACGCGTCAACCTATAGATGTCGTACACGTCGAAATGTGTTGACTGAACTGGCCAAGTATGTATAATACTAAATATGATGACATAACATGCTCGCAACTCATATATCACAATCGATATACATTAGAATTGGCTTTCAATCGGAGCCTATTGACTCGATTTGGAGGACAATTTGGATTACAAGTAAAAAAAAAACAAAAACTTCAAAATCGAAATTTTGGCTCATTTTGTCATATCTTCGCCGTATTTACTTCAAAGGTACTCAAAATTTGCAATTCGATCGATGGAGTTGAACAGAATTTGATGATACATCTCGAAAAGTTGTTATTTTCAAGTGTTTTTTACAAATAAACCTTACAAAACTGCTGATATAAGATGAAAAAACCTCTGAACGAGGTATAAACAGAGTGGCGCACTAGTAGATCTTGCCCACAAAATGACTGATATCAAATTTTAAGTGGCGCTTGTGAAAATATATTGTCGTTCCTCAGTCCTCAAATAATTCAACAATTTGTCCATGCCATATTACAATGAATGTGAACTAGAGTGCGCCAGTGCGAGTCCCGAACGTTTTCACTTTCATTATCTTTGAATAACACTGGCTATTCAAAACTGGAATACAAATGATTTACAATCGCATTTTGGATTGCAGGCTCACC
The DNA here is from genome assembly GCA_030463065.1 of Aphidoletes aphidimyza. Classification (NCBI taxonomy): domain Eukaryota; kingdom Metazoa; phylum Arthropoda; class Insecta; order Diptera; family Cecidomyiidae; genus Aphidoletes; species Aphidoletes aphidimyza. The sequence goes on along the minus strand of CM059998.1, from coordinate 16,355,821 downwards.
GTGAGTGTGTGAATCATAGCCTAACTTTAATTTTTGACCGCGGTCTGGATATTGTGGTCGACCGCAATCTTTACATGCAAAAATTTCATTTGACCAGGCATTAATTTGCGATCAATAGCAATGATGATCGCAAAAGAACGATGACCAAACGTTTACCAATTTGACGTTTCCATTCGAATTACGTTAAGATTTCAGCTCAAGTCTCAATGTAAATCAAATGGACACGTCAAAATGGTTCTGTTTCACATGAACTGTCAAGCATAGTTCTTTGCGGTCAAACAACATTTGTGTATGTAAAATTTTCGGCCAATAGGACTGTTGAAATAGAGCTCTGGCGAGCGGAGCGAGCCGAAATTTTTGAAAAAAATACATCAAATGCATGCTGAAACATTGAAATTCAGCGTTTTCCCATGGATTTGAAATCATTTCGGGGGGGGTTTTATCCAATTAAGGGGACTGCTTCTATTTTCTATGTGCGCGCAGACAACAGCACATTGAATTTTAAATTTGACAAACGTCAACCGAAATGTAAAATTTGAAAAAATATACTGACGTGTGCGTGCACATAGAAAATAGAAGCAGTCTGTGCGCCGCACACTATATGTGAATGCACAGCTGAATTTGTGTGAGCACGCATACAGTGAAAATCGCAGCTCTGAACCCAAGCAACACATAACTTTATCAATTGTTCTAAAATTGGCACATTTTTGTACCAAAAGTGGTACAAAATCAGCGGTTGTCAGCTGAAACTACGGCGCTGTGATCGGTGTTGCAGGTCATATTCATGCTTTGGTCCCAGGGAAGTCATATAGGCTCGCAGAAAACATTAAGTAGGCTTATTTGTGGTAATTTCGTTCAAAAATGGCATTTTAAGGGCAATAAACGTATATTCACTTGAGAGCATGGCGCGCCAAAACGGCTATACCAATATTGCTCAAAATTTAATGGGATCTAATAATTTCCAAACAATGGTGAAAATTTGAAATCGATCGGTGGAGTCATTTTTGAGCTATCGTGGTAACAAAAAACGTGACACCGGACGATGGACAACGTGCCACTTTTTCGAGAGAAATCGTGATATTCATCGAATTTTTCGATTTTTTTCTGTTTTCAGACCAACCAAAAATTTACCGCCTCCACTGAACTTTGTTTCTTTTTTCTTTTTTGTGTAGACGTCAATATCTTTCCAATAAGCTATCAACCATGTATTTATGTTGAAAGATGCCACTACTAAACTCATTTGAATAATGACCATTCTAGCATATGAAATATTGACCCAAGCAGCTGTAACCCTACTAAGAACGACTCCTAGAAATTTTTGATTATAGGCTTTTTTTCTCCTCATGGCCCAAGTGGTGATAATATTGACATGCTAAAGCGAGACACCCTGTATGTCTGTCTCTTTTTAGAAAATTTTTAGTTATTGAAGGAAATTTTGAGAAGATCTCCTTCGTTGTTTGTGAAATACGGCCAAGAATTTCCCAACATTCAGAAAAATCAGTTTAGAGCCCTCGTATCGATCTGAAATTTTAAACATATATTTGGCTTCGCCCAAAAAATAAAACTGGGGGGTGTTCCCAAACATTTTGCATGGAACAATCGACGTGAGCCACCTCATGCATATAATTTCATCTTTTAAATGAAAAAAAAACGAACGAAAGAACAAAATTAAATTAATTTTTTTGCGAAGAATATTTGTTCTTTCGTAAAAATTATTTTGTTCGAAAATGCTACGAACGAACGAACGACGTCCGTTGGCAGCTCTAGCTCTAGCCATAAGAATACAAATGAATGCAACTGTACCGGAACAAAATTTGTTACCACAATAATTTGCAGAGGCTTACTTCCGTGATACCTTGAGAACATGTGGCTTTACGTCACAAATACTATACTATACAGCTGTCAGTTTTTTAAGGTAATTACATTTAATTTTTATTTCTAGAAGATATGTCAACAACAGAAGATTTAAGTCGAACACGAAGCTATTACAACACCAGTAAAGAGGGCCAAAATAGTTTCATAGGCGTTGAATCCAGGTGGTTATCAATGAAATGGTCATACCTTTATAATTTTGTTCCTTTTCCAATTTTGCAGGTTCCGACGTCAAAATCATTTCAAGTTCTGGATCATATTGTTATCTTTATCAACTGCATTAGCATTCGGTCTTTCTTTATCTATTTACTATGGTGAGAGAGTATAATCGAAAGAATAGCAACAGTGGCGTTGGAAGGGGGTTTGGGGTTAAGCCAGTAAAAATAAGATATTCAAAAACATCCTAATTTCGCTCTTTTATGGCATTTAGTACCATTGAATTCAAAAAAGTACCATATTTCTATTTCATCTATATACATTCTGAACCATAATTTCATCGATCGGATGTTCAAAATTTAGAAATCTGGCAAGAAATATTCAATATCGGGTTTCGAGCGGGGGTCGGGAACGGGCTAGTCCCGACAAAGCCCCCGATTAAACCCCGAAAAATAATTGAATTGTTTCCTTGAAAACTGTATAAGCCATCATTTTGGGTTTTGGTATTTTAATGGCTCAAATGAATTCAAAAAGTTTGGTGTTCAAAATGACCGATTTAAAATTTTCGTTCAAAAATTCGACTCTCGAGACTTTTTTTTATTCCAATGCTACTGATAAATTTCATTAGTTCAGTGGCACCACACACCGATTCCACTCATTAAAACGCCTCATAATTTCTGCCTTGTGGAAATTTGAAATTGATTATTTTGAGACAATGATTCTCTAATCTTTCCAAGAAATCCAAGGAGTTCTATAACAACGATAATTCAAAATGGCTGCTGGTGGGAGACAACGATCCAAAACACAAAAGTCGCCACTGTAAAGATGAAAATAGCATCATTCAGATGGAATGGTTACCAGTGTTCTCAATCGGGGCAAAAAGTCGCTCCGAACCTCGACCGAAAATTTTGGAGCTGACTCGAACCCGACCGAACCCGAACAAGATTTAAAAAATGAAAAAAAAACCGACCGACCCCGAAATTTTCGGATCGGGTCGGATCGGACCTCGGAAACCCGAATCCGAACCACCGATCGGGGCATTTCGGATTGTTTCGATGTTTCGGATTTTATCGGAGTTTCGGTGGCTTTCGGATATTTTTTGTTCAGTCTCAGTACAAAAGAATTAGGTAAAAATTTAGTAAAATAGGGGTCAAAATTAAAAGAAAATGTGTCTATTTTGTCACATGAAAATCGATTCATTTAAAAGAAAATCATTTGTAATTTTCAATCTGAAATATGTTATTATTTCTTTTATGAATAAATTTAAATATTCATTCTTTTTCGTCACAAAAAAATTGACTTATTTGGAATAAAATCATTTATAAATTTCAATTTGAAAAAATAAACCTGAAACCCCCGACAAGCCCCGAAGCCCCGACAAGCCCGGAGCCTCGACAAGTCCCGAACCGAGCGTTCATGAGTCGAGTTTTCAGTCGAGCACTGACAATTTTGGAGCTAAACCGAACCCGACCGACCCCGAAAATGTCGGGCTTTTTCGGGTTCGGTGTCGGTCGGATGTCGGTCGGGGTTCGGGTCGGGTACCCGATTGAGAACACTGATGGCTACCACAGTCGCCTGATTGCAATCCGATTGAAAATGTTTGGGCTATCATCAAGGCCAGACTCCGTGGCAAAAGTTTTTGTGGGGTTCTTTCTGAATTGAATCGCACTGTATTCATTGCCTGCAGATATTGATAGAATAGAAGGTTTCACGTTACAACAACAATAGCTTCCTGAAGCGGGGCACATTGATACACAATATTATAGTTTAAACTTAAGTAAAACAAACATGCAAACGAATTGTGAATTTTCAAGGGGGCCTCGTCAACTTACTTTCTTTTAAACCAACGTATTATACAGACCTTATCATGACAAATATATACATGTAGATGCGCTGAAAAGTAATAGAGTTTAAGATCTGTTCACGATTCATAAGAGCAGAAGTTAACATTTGCAGGAATAAATTTAGTCACATTTTATGTAAATTTCAAACTAACCCAAACCATAGATGCGCAGACTTCGATGTTGCAGGGGGGTAAATGGTATATGTCCGAGAGGGGAGGAGGGTATGTGTAGGAAAATGAGAACGGCCAAAAAAAATTCCGCGCCTGGAATTGGAATATTTCGGGGAGGGGGGTATGCGTAGGAAAAGGAAAACGGCAAAAACTAATTCTTGCCAGGAATTGGTATGTGAAATGGGAAATCCCGGATTCCATAAGTGTCCAGACCGGGGTAGACCGGGGCAGAACCCGAATTCCATTGGTGTCTGGACCGAGGTAGATCCAGATTTCATGTATTTCCAGACCCGGGGAAATCAGGGAGACTTGGAAAACCTGGAATATCCCCCCCTCTGCGCACCTATGAACCCTACCTACTCCTACCCCTTAAAATGTGTGCTCCTACGCCACTGAATTGCAATGAAATTTGTATTTTAGGGCATAATGAAAACCCTGTATGCAAAACTAAATATTGCATCCGTGCCGCGTCTAACCTCTTACAAAGCATGGATTTCCGAGTCAATCCGTGTGATGATTTTTATCAATTTACGTGTGGAAATTGGGCAGAGGAACATCCAAAGTATGCTCAAAGTATGCAAACTAGAATAACATTCTCATGGCGTGATACTATTTTCAGACCAGATTCGGCGAGCTCATTTGATTGGTTTAGTGAAAGACAAATGAAAGTGCTTCGAAAAATTCGAAAGTTTTTAAGCTCCAATCGCACTGCAAATGAACCGGAGACCATAGATCAAACGCGGATTATGTATCAAGCTTGTATGGATACTGGTAAGCCTACATTTTATTCACTAATTTGTCTATCATTCGTAATTATCACGAACCGTAAGCGAAAGTTCCCGAACATGAAGAGTTTGAATTTCCAGGTTCGTGTTCGTGCTCGTGCTCGCACTAACATAGTGTTGTGACACTAGGGTGGAACAAAATCCAAATCTATCCAAGTTTTTTTACTTTTCCACACGATGTGGGACTAGAGTTGGCAACCGGACAAAAATGTGTCCGTCCGTCCGAAAAGATTTTCTGGCTCGGCCGGATGGACGGACAACTCGGACAGTCCGAGTACTCGGACGTAGCCGAAGGCAGGGTGTCCGTCCAGTTCGGACGCGTTCGAATGGTTCGGACCATCCGGACGTCCCGAAAATGTCCGATTGCTATTAAATATTTTGAAATTTATTATTTGTTATAATTTATCATTTGTTAAAATTTATCATTTGTTAAAATTTATTATAAATGGTTGACTTTTTTATATTGATCGCATCAATAAATATCAGATATGCATAGAATATTGTGACTGAAGTGTCAACAAAATCGAATGTTACAGCATTCAATGAATTTGTCCATTTGAACGCAATTTGTGAATCACAAATTGTGATTTCCGTTATCAATTACTTACAAAAAAGGATTGTTTGCTTTGGTGGGCATGCTCTTCCTGCGACGTGTTGCAACAAATGGACCAACAGTATTCACCGAGCATATGGCAAGGGTCTTTACCTTTATAACGCTGTTCAATTGAAGCAATTTCTTAATGAAACCGCTCCCGTGCTCGTCGCTTAAAGCCCCCAGATTATCGGGAAAATAGTCCAAATGATTGTGCAAGAAATGGATTTTTAGTGACATATTTACTTTCATCGCACGGAATACATCAACCAATTCAGCAACAATTTCTTTATAGTTGTCAGCTCTAATGTTACCCAAAAAAATTTCGATGACAGCAATGATTGATTTGAATGCTCGTTTTTCGTCACCCTCTAACATTGAAAGGAATGTTTCATTTCTTATTATTTGATTAGTTTGTGGTCCGTTAAAAACACCTTTATTTATTTTTGCAGCTTGGGAAAAATTGTTTTTAAGTATTTGAACGCATCACCATCTTTATTCATAGCTTTAACGAAACTGCTCATCAATCCCAACTTAATATGCAAAGGTGGAAGTATGACTTTTGAAGCTGGAACTAATGGAAGATTATCAAGTCTTGACCTAGTTGATAGGAAATACGAGGTGTCCATTTATGATCTGTATAGTGGTTTTTTCTTTCGCGTCCCTGCCAAAGACAAAGGAAACAACTATGCTTCGGAAATCCATTCTTTAGACCAGTAAGAATGCCCACAACTTTGAGATCGCAACAAATTCGCCAGCCATACGCTCCGTAATCAATTAGTTCCAACATTTCTTTCATAACTTCGTATGTTTCCTTAACATTTGTGCCGTACACAGAAAGGAAAATATTAAAAAAATGTGACACTAAAATTCTTAAATAGGGAATGAGACACTTTTATGTCTTATTTTTGAAATTTTCATATATTTTCAATTCATTTTTGAATTGAAAATCTAATATTCAATATTTAGTGGTGAAACTAAACGGTCTATTGGTGTTTTGATGTCTATCAACACAGTTGAGAGAGTGTGGGCATTGAACATGGATAGTATTGTACTCTCTTTTCGCCGCATCCACCCATAGGCTTGCATATTGTTTATATTTTTCTTCTTCCTTTCCGTCTATTGATTTGTGTGGTGTGCGAGCAACTTAATACAAAACCGTGCGCACATCAAAAGAAAGCAAGAGAATGAGCGTTTCACTCAGATATTCGTTGCAGTAGTGTGCGTACGGGTTACTAGATGACAATGTGAAGAGAGAGCAAAAAGTCGGTCGCACATCACACGGATCAAAAAACGAAGAAAAGAAATGCAAATAGTGCACCAAATCACGAGCCGTGAGTGCGGCAGAAAGAGATTACAATATTGTTTTTGTCATCTGTAACAGTGTACACTGTTGAAGATTAACAAATGCGTTGATGGATATTAAGAACAAATCGATTGTTTGGTATCGCAGTTAAATATTGAACAATTTCAAGACCAAATTTATTGAGAATATATGAAAAATACAAAATTAAGACATTAAAGTGTCTCATTCCCTATTTAAGAATTTTAGTGTCTCATTTTTGTAATATATTTCTCTGTGTGTAGATAATCGGAACTGAAGGATATTCGTTCCCTATATGCAGCAAAACACCTTTGAGACTTTGCACTGATCCATCAATAAACAAACGCCAATCGTTAGGGTTATGTGGGTGACCAAAGGACTCGAACAATCCATTTATATTGTTGCAAAATGTAATATTTTCTGCTTCGTTTAAAGAGAAAAATTTATCGACTTCCGTTGTTTTAATACGTTTGCGAGCAGATGTTACTTTAAAGTCCAGCGCAACTAAATTCCATTGCTTCAAACGAGATGCCCAGATCTCCGCACTTCTTTTTGATTGTTTTGTTTCCCGTATGATGTCATCAAAGTCCGATTGAGTTATTAAATGAGGTGCGGTTGAAGTCATTTCGCTTGGTGTTAGTACAAATTCGGACGTATAGCCAGCATATGTGACAACGTACTGCTTCTCTTTCCGTTCACTTGTTCAATGGAGTTGTTGGAATTGCAAGGCAGCCACCAGTAGAATATGAAATATTAAACTACTTATGAAATGTCTTCAAACGGCTGAATATATATGTGTAGGAACAAATACAGTCATGTATTTTTACTGAAGGTTTTATAAAAAAGTGACTAAATAATATTGGATTTAAAATCTACGATTCGATATAGAGAATATTAATTTCTACATATGTATATGTACGGTACATGTCCAAAAAAGACAAGTTTTCATGTATTTTAGAGTAATTCGAACACTTTCGAAGTGTTGTTTGGTGTTGACATGTTCAGAAGAGTTGAGTATTACATCCTGCGCAATAATTGTTGAAGATATTAGGACTAAATTCCCAACCACTTGGCAGATAAAGATCAAAAACCAAAAAAATACATTTCATACAAACTCGGTGAATTTTATAGCAATCGTAGGCATTTTCCGACTTTTGGTCGAAAATGTGCAGTTTTTCATGAAAAACGTCAAAAGTTGAATGAAACCATTGTACTGGAAGTACTACTCACAATGTCTATCGGTGGAGCATGGAAAAATACACAAACTGGGTGAATTTGATCGAAATCATAGGATTTTTTTCGACTTTTGGTTGAAAATGTGCGAAATTCCATGGAAAACGTTAAAAAGTTGACATTCCCATGTACTGGAGGTACCACTCACAAGTTCTAACGGGCATGCCCACTATATTTATCTTGTAGGAGATTGAAACATATACAAAATGGGTAAATTTGATCGAAATCGTAGGCATTTTTTTCGACTTTTGGTTGAAAATGTGCGATTTTTCATGAAAAATGTCAAAAATTTAAAACCCTTGTACTGGAGGTACCTTAAAATTAGAATATACTCCCAAAATTTCAAGACATTAGCTATAACGGTTTTTGAGCTATGAATGGTACAAACATACATACAAACATACAAAAAACGATTTTGGAGCATGATGTAAACATCAGGCAAAACACATCAAATTTCCGTTCAAAAAAAGTCTATTTGTTTGAAAGAGATTATATTCAATGGATTTTTGAGGATTTTCTTTATTTCCTGGTATTTTGGTGGTTCAAATAGATTCAAAGAGTTCAGTGGCACAAAATAAACTGTTTCTAATCAATAAAATACCTCATAACTTCCCATTTCAAATTTTCATACGAAAAAATTCGAATGTTTCAGCCCACCCTATTCCATACAAATTCCGGTTTTTCTTCGTTTTGATATTTTAATGGCTCTAATGGATGCAATAAGCTCAATAGCATCACACAATCTAATTCCAATCATTGAAATGCCTCGGAATGATCAACTTCAAATATTCATTAACAAGAATAAAAACACTCATTCCTCAATTGAAATATTTTTGTTCCAAAAAAAAGATTTGTTGATATCACTGTGCAACATTTGTTGCAAAAAGTGATGCTCTCGGGGGTGAACCGAACCAATATAAAATGAAAGTACTATTATATAGTAGTAAAACCCCAAAGGGGTTTTTCGAAATTGGCTCGAATAAATTTTTTTCATTATCACACACATTTTCGCTTTCAGTACGATTTTTCAAAAAAAGTACCTCTCTTTGGAGGCCATTATTTCGTGAACGGCTTGGAATTTTCCTTTACAATTTGAAGCAAAGTTGTAGCCCTGAATATACTGAACAACTTTGCTGAACACTATGATACCAAAAAGTCACACCTAGAACCACAAATAGAGCTGTCAACGGACAAGAAATTTTGCGAACGTGCGTTCGTTCGATCGTAAAAATTCATTAATTTTGTTCGTTTGTTCGTTCGTAGCATTTTTTCTGCGAACAATGTTCGTTCGTTTGTTTGCAAAATAATTTAAAAAATGAAGGTATATGCATAAGGTGGCTCACGTCTATTGTTCCATGCAAAATGTTTGAGAACAACCTCCAGTTTTACTTTTTGGGTCAAGCCAAACATATATTCAAAATTTCAGATCGATACGACGACTCTAAACCGATTATTCAGAATTTTGGGAAATTTGTCACATGTGTGTGTCTCCAGACGGTATTTCTCGGTCCAAATTAGTTTTCTAAAAGGAATTTGTTATTCCTCATAATTTGTTATATCAAGAATATATGATTTTTCATGAATTTTCACATTTTCAATCAAATCCGAATGTTCTAATTTTGCACAAACACAATATTTGTTTTTAATGGTTAAGTAAACACGAAGAGGGAGTAAATACTTTCCAAATTCCCTTCAGAAAACTCATTTTGACCGAGAAAAACCGTCTGGAGACACAAAAATGTGACAAATTTCCCAACATTCAGAAAAATCGGTTTAGAGCCCTCGTATTGATTTGAAATTTTGAAAATTCGTCCAAAAAATAAAACTGGGGGGTGTTCCCAAACATTTTTCATGGAACAATCGACGTGAGCCACCTTATGCATATAATTTCATTTTTTTATTATTTTGCGAACAAACGAACGAACATGCGAACGAACGAACGAACAAAATTGAAATTATTTTTTTTTGCGAACAATGTTCGTTCGTTCGTAAAAATTATTTTGTTCGTTCAGTTCGTTTAGAAAAAATGCTACGAACGAACGAACGACGTTCGTTGACAGCTCTAACCACAAATATAGCAAAATGTTCAAAAAATGCCACTTTTCTACCCCTTATTTCACACACAACAATATTTCATAAACGGTAGGAGATTCGATTTTACTATCCAGAAAAAAGTTATAGATTTTGACGTGGTAAACCATTTCTGTGCTGGAGTTGACCCAAAAAAATACTCCCAGAGGGTTAAAATTCACCCCGAATATTACCATTTTTGGGGGTAATTTTTTGGGGTCGACCCAGGGGTAATTTTTTGGGGTCGACCCCTTGGGAGATATTTTTTGTCATGTCAAGATCTACAACTTTGCTGAAGTCATATCTCCCACCGTTTGGGAGATTTGGTTCTTAATAGATGCATCTATAATTATTAGAGATATAATTATTCTGTCTTCAGCAAAGTTGTAGATCTTGACATGACAAAAAATATCTCCCAAGGGGTCAACCCTAAAAGATTACCCCTGGGGGGCGAAAAATACCACCCCCCAAATGGTAATATTCGGGGTTAATTTTGACCCTCTGGGAGTATTTTTTTGGGTCAACTCCTGCACAGAAATTGTTTACCACGTCAAAAACTATAACTTTCCTATGGACAGTAAAATCGAATCTCCTACCGTTTATGAAATATTGTTGTGTGTAAAAAAAGGGGTTCAAAATGGCATTTTTTGAGCATTTTGCTATATTTATGGTATTTGATGTGACTTTTTGGTATCATAATGTTCAGCAAAGTTGTTCAGTATATTCAGGGCTACAACTTTGCTTCAAATTGTAAAGGAAAATTCCAAGCCGTTCACGAAATAAAGGCCTCCAAAGAGAGGTACTTTTTTTGAAAAATCGTACTGAAAGCGAAAATGTGTGTGATAATGAAAAAAAAATTATTCGAGCCAATCTCGAAAAATCCCTTTGGGGTTTTACTACTAAATAATAGCCCTTGTGAAAATGATTTTGCTAAATTTAAGCAATATTTTTCGGACGTTTTTGCTCCGAAATCTACTGAATTTGTTGATAAATAAAAACCTGAATTGCTCAAAATTCGACTGAAAGTGGCCGTTGGTTAGCAAAGAAAACAAGTGATGAATTGCTCGGAAATTGACTGAAACTGCTTAGCAAAGGAATTAAATGCTGAATTGTTCGGAAATTGGCTGAAACTGCTTAGCAAAGAAAAAAAGTGATGAATTGCTCGGAAATTGACTGAAACTGCTTAGCAAAGGAATTAAATGCTTAATTGCTCGGAAATTGGCTGAAACTGCTTAGCAAAGAAAAAAAGTGATGAATTGCTCGGAAAATGACTGAATCGGCATAGCAAAGGAATTAAGTGATGAATTGCTCGGAAGATGACTGAAACTGCTTAGCACTTTTTTTCTTTGCTAAGCAGTTTCAGCCAATTTCCGAGCAATTCAGCATTTAATTCCTTTGCTAAACAGTTTCAGTCATTTTCCGAGCAATTCATCACTTGTTTTCTTTGCTAACCAACGGCCAGTTTCAGTCGAATTTCGAGCAATTCAGTACTTTATTCATCAAAAAATTCAGTAGATTTCAGAGCAAAAACGTCCGAAAAATTCAGCAATTTTTTTGCTACTATTTAGCATTTCAGTACCTATTATTTTCACACGGGAGTACTTTCATTTTATATTGGTTAGGTTCACCCCCGAGAAAATGTGTTGCACTGTGTATTTTAATAGCTTTGATGAATTCAAAAAGTTCAGTGACACCTCACAAACTGATTCCGATTATAAAAAGCCTCGAAATAATGAATTCCAAAATTTCAGATGAAAAAAAAATCGAATTTTCCATTCCACAGTGGACTTCTGAGGAACTTTTTTTTTATTTTCTGGTATATTGATGATTCGAATGGGTTCAGTGTCATCACACAAACTGATTTCAATCAATAAAATACCTCAAATTGTCCGATTTCAAACTGTCGCTCAATTTTTTTTCTCGATTGAATAACAGTTGAATAAACAAAATTTGAAAAAATGGTTTATACGGAATAGGGTGGTCTGAAACATTTGATTTTTTTCATATGAAAAGAACAGTGTTTCAAACTTATATCATTTTTGGACTGTCACTTCGTTTCTATGTAATTTGAAGTCTCATTTCCACTAAGACTCAGTGACAGTCCAACGTAATAGTATGTTCTTTGGATTTCATTATTTCGAGGCTTTTCAATGATCGGAATCAGTTTGTGTGGTGTCACTGAACTTTTTGAATTCATTAAAACTATTAAAATATCAAAAAATCTTTCATTTTGGAATAAAAATATTTCAACTTTATTTTTTTTTATTGACTATTTGAAATTCCTCATTCCGAGGCATTTCAATGATTGGAATTAGTTTGTGTGATGCCAATGAACTTATTGAGCCATTAAAATATCAAAACGAAGAAAAATCGGAATTTATATGGAATAGGGTGGGCTGAAATATTCGAATTTTTTCATATGAAAATTTGAAATTGAACATTTCGAGAGGTTCTATAGATTCGAAACAGTTTATGTTGTGCCACTGAACTCTTGAGGTGCAGTCACACTTGATCCAGTTGTAAAAATGTATGAAGTTTTCATACATGTTTCCAGAAAATGAATCAAGTGTGACTGCACCTTTGGAATCCATTTGAACCACCAAAATACCAGGAAATAATGAAAATCCTCAAAAATCCATTGGAAATAATCTGTTACAAACAAATAGACTTTTTTGAACGGAAATTTGATGTGTTTCATTGATTAGAAACAGTTTATTTGGTGCAATTGAACTCTTTGAATTTATAAGGACAGTTGAAATAACATCATAAAAATTTGATTTAATATTTGATGTGATTGCAAAAAATAATAAAAAAGACTTTCTATTTTAATATAGATTTCACTTTTAAAGCGTTATTGTTATTTAAAGCAGCAGAGAACAGAACGAATATAACGATTCATTTTTGTTACAGCGTACACACGCACAAAGAGGAAAAGAAGAAGAAGAAGAAGAAGAAAAAGCTGCACAGAATCGTTGATGTTTAACCATTTCTCACCGTTTCCTTCGTTTCGCTATGTTTTTATTTCGATTGTAACAATACACAGTTATCGTTTTCTTTTGGGTTTACATGCAAATTCTCATAACGTTTCTTATCGTTGATCCCTTCGCCCATGAAAATTTCCTCTTCGCACTTGACACATCATCACATAAAAAGATTTCAATCATGGTAACGCCACAAAATGTCCAATTTCAAATGTTCGTTAAAAAACTGACTTTTTGTAAAAATAATGGAACTATAATAAAATTAATATCCTCATGAGTATAAAATCTTTGGAATGATCTGAATGTGAGAAATATAATTTGTTTATAAAAAGATGCATGGGCGTAGCCAGCTTTTTTTTAGGTAGCGGCAGAACCAAATTTCTGTTCAAAATCGAGGACATTTCTGCTAAAATTCGAGGACATTCCTGTTATGAATCGGGGACATACTTGTTGTATTACTTTTCCGCACTTGAAATGTGCTCAGGAAAAGTATTGGTTTTGCCTTGAAAACTCAACTCGACCGCGCTTGAGTAAATGACCTCCAATCAGGCTAAAATTTTGACCAGAGTCTCAGTTCACCATGGGAACAAATCTGTCTTAGCACTTTTTTTGATTTGGATACTCGGTTCTGGTACCTCCGGTGCAAAATGGCGTCGTCGTCTTCGTAGTCTGTATGTCAGCATGATAACTCTCGAACGGAGCCTCAAATCCCAAAGTGACAAAAGCAAATTTGCGCAGTATTAAATTATATTCGATTTTAGAAACTTCTCATTTTTTATTGTCCTCGATTTTTGCATGAATTTTAATACACTTTTTGATCGCAACACTATGAATACGTGAATTTTCGGATTATGTGTTGCCGACCGATTGAAAACATCGAGAACAATTGGCAAAAATCGAGGACAATGCATTTAGGTAGCGGCATTCGCTGCTACCTGCCCCCCCAGGCTACGCCCATGAAAAGATGTGTATACAAAAACTCGATCTTTTCAAAATGACAATTTGAAATGGGAAATTATGAGGTATATTATTGATTAGAAACAGTTTATGTTATGCCTCTGAACTCTTTGAATTCATTCGAACGATCAAAATATAAAAAATGTTCAAAAAAAATCCTCAAAAGTCCATTAAGAATCATCTGATTCAACGAAATCGGAAGAAATTTTGAACGAAAATTTGAAATCGGACAATTTGATCTATTTTACTGATTGAAATCTATTGATATGATGCCACTGAACACTTTGAATTCATTCGAACGATCAAAATACCAGAAAATAATCAAAAATGGCCCGTGTCGAACAGGGTGGAAGGAGAAATTCGATTTTTTACTCAATTTTTTTTTCAATCTTCACATTTCGCTGAGCGGGTAAAAAAAATACCCCCCCCCCCCCCCAAACCGGTAAACGCCCCTCGTCGCGCATGTATGTTTCGCTCATTCAAATGGTATTATAACATTCAGGGCTTCATTTTAAACTCACACAATTCATCGATATATGAGAAATGAATTCATTTTGATTATTTTACTGAATTTTTTTTTTCAAATCTTCACATTTCACACATTCAAATACGTCTGACTTATGTTGAAGCTAATGAAAATTTCGATTTTTTTCATATGAAAATTTGGAATTCATTATTCCGAGACTTTTTAATGACCGGAATCAGTTTGTGTGGTGTCACTGAACACTTTGAATTGATTTGGACCATTAAAATATCCGAAATGAAAAAAAACCTTCTCAATAATCGATTCAAAACATTCTATTTCAAAGAAATTGAACAAAAATTTGGAGTGAAAATTCGAAATTAGACACTATGAGGTATTTTATTTATCGGAAACAGTTTATATAGTGCCATTGAACTATTTGAATTTATTGGAACAGTTGGAATAACAACATTTTAAAAAATGGTTTATATGGAATAGGGTGGTCGGAAACGTTTGATTTTTTTCATATGAAAATTTGAAATGCATTATTCTGAGGCTTTTTAATGATCGGAATCAGTTTGTGTGGTGTCACTGAACTTTTTGAATTCATCAAAGCTATTAAAATATCAACAAATCTTTTTTTTTGGAACAAAAATATTTCAATTGAGGAATGAGTGTTTTTATTTTTGTTAATGAATATTTGAAGTTGATCCCGAGGCATTTCAATGATTGGAATTAAATTGAATGATGCTATTTAGCTTATTGCATCCATTAGAGCCATTAAAATATCAAAACGAAGAAAAACCGGAATTTGTATAGGGTGGGCTGAAACATTCGAATTTTTTCGTATGAAAATTTGAAATGGGAAATTAAGAGGTATAATATAGAATATAAAAAAGTCAACCATTTATAATAAATTTTAACAAATGATAAATTTTAACAAATAATAAATTTTAAAATATTTAATAGCAATCGGACATTTTCGGGATGTCCGGACGGTCCGAACCATTCGGACGCGTCCGAACTGGACGGACACCCTGCTTTCGGCCACGTCCAAGTACTCGGACGTCTGAACGGACGGACACGGATGGCCGAGTCAGATGATCTACTCGGACGGACAGCGTCCGAAAGGCATTTTGCTCGGACGTCCGTGTCCGACTGCCAACTCTATGTGGGACCCTCTAGAACACGAATCAAGCAAAAAAGGGGGAGATTTTAGTCTGTTCCCCGTCCGTCACTGTACGCAAATTTGTTAATCTCATCGAATTTTGAAGAATTTTCGATGAAATTATCACAGGAAGCGGACCTGGAAGCGAACTGACGCGCTCGTTCCAACATATTGCAACTCAACTGTTCACTTCAAAGAGTGAAAAAAAATATATCTTTCGAGTGAGATCAGCACAAAAAAAAAATCTATCTGAAAACGTAAGAAATATATGCCAACATTTAATCAACGAGCTTACGCTCATATTTCCCAAATTTTCAGTTGGACTTTTTCTGTGCTGGTCTCATTCGAAAAATATATTTGTTATACATTTATACCTTTTGATTGACACCTGGGACACTCAAATCGGAGAAGTTGAACTGACATAGTGAACAACTATGTTCAATATGTCAAAATTTCGCTATAAGGTCCGGTTGGAAGTGAGTTTCTGGACCAAAATATAGCAACTGGACCATCATGGTCTACCATGGTTCAAAACATGAAATACCTGGAAAGAATCTCTTCAGTTAAGGAACAAACATTCGTATCATTTGACAGATGTACTTGACGTGTGACAAATGCACTTAATATGTAGCAAAGTAAAATATCGCCAACACCAACCAATAGATGGTCATTTAAGTATCGCTGTAGATATATAAAAAAAAGAGTCTCTTAGATTTTCGTATCATTTGACTTGATTTTCGTATCAGATGTACTTGATGTGTGACAAATGCACTAAATATGTAGTAAAGTACTGAATCGCCATCACATACCAATGTAAGTATCGCTGTAGGTATATAGAATTTTTTTTTGGCACGGCTTTTTTCAAATGTTGCATTTTTTTAATCTCAAATGCATCATTTTAATTTATTCTTAATAGAATCATACATCAGACCAGACTCACCATTGGCAGTATACCAAGCAAATATGGATGCAATGAAGGCATTCACATCTACAGCCAAAGCAAGTGATACAATTATAAATTCTGGTGACTTCAACCTAAGCGATCTATTGTGGCTAACTAATGATGTTGATGATCCACTAATCGCTTTCCCATTAAATGCTACCACCAAGAAAGAAATCACAATTGTTGACTCGTGCCATGAGCTTGGCTTACATCAAATCAATAAAAATCTCAACATAAACAACCGACTGTTGGATTTGGTTTGGACAAACGACACCAATTTAATAAAATGTGATGTATGTATTGATCAATTATTGAAAATTGAAGTCCACCACCCAGCCATTGAACTAACAATATTAAAATGCATTAAGAAAAATGATAGAGTTGAAAATGTCAAAACATTCCTTGATTTTCAATCAGCAAACTATGCAGATATCAATGAATCGCTTACATGCATAGATTGGAATGCCACACTTCAAATTTCAAAAATAGCCTTTAATGATAAAATAAACAAGTTTTATGAACAGATTAATGCAGTTATCAAGAAACATGTTCAGGTTAAGAAGCTCAAATCTTCAACACACCCTAAATGGTTCACTCCACAACTTATTAATTTGAAAAATAGGCTGAATAAATTGCGATCCAGGAGAAAATGGTCAACGGAGGCAAACAAAGAATTTTTAATTAAGCGGACTGAATATAATCGAAGTGTCAGAAAGTCATATAACGATTATACCATTGAAATGGAACAAATGATAACTGATGAGCCATTAAACTTTTACAAACACGTAAAATACTTGAACAAATCAAATGATAAATTACCAAATATCATGGAATATAATGGACAAAAATCCAACAACGAATCAGAAATCGCTAATTTATTTGCCCAATTCTTCTCTACTGCCTACTCTAGATATAATCCAGATGCAGTGCGTACGTTTGAATCCAATAACAAACACAGAAACGAATTGATTAATCTATGCAGTAACATTCCAAAAATTGATATAACTGAAGAAACAGTGACGCAAGCAATCAACAACCTACCAAATAACTTGGTTTCAGGCCCGGATGGAATTCCGAACTTATTCATAAAAAATTGTGTAGAATCATTAGTAAAACCTATCACACTAATTCTCAGTGAATCCATGAAAACGGCGCAAGTACCACAATGTTGGAAAACATCGTTCGTAAGGCCTATATTCAAAAGTGGATCAAGAAATGATATTAGTAATTACAGAGGAGTGGCACTCCAATGCGTAACAGCAAAAATATTGGATTCAATATTAACAGGTCATTTGAATTTTCACATTAAGAACATCATTAATGATAGTCAGCACGGTTTCATAAAAGGAAGATCAACAATTACGAATCTAGTTGAATTTGCATCATCCACATTGAACAACTTGTCGACAAATACACAAACTGATGCAATCTATATTGATCTAGCAAAGGCTTTTGATTCCGTAAATACTGATCTACTGATCCACAAACTCAATATCATGGGTCTGAACCACGAGATTCTAAGATGGATTAAATCCTATCTAAATGGCAGAAAGCAAATAGTAAAAATCGATAATACGAAGTCAATCCCAATTGACGTTACATCTGGTACAGGTCAGGGCTATCCAATTGGAGCCACACTATTTTTATTATTTATCATAGAATTACCATATTATGTTGAAGACTCTACATTACTTTCATTTGCAGATGATGCTAGACTGTCCAAACATATTGAGTCTGAGAACGATTGCTTGAAATTGCAAAATGACTTAGAAAACATTTCTATCTTTTTCAGTCGTAATGATCTTAGATTGAATGTTAAGAAGACCAAATTGATGAGGTTCCACCGAATGGGTACAATGATTGATCATAACTATATCATTGGAGACGAAATCATCCAGAGAGTCAACGAAATCAAAGACTTAGGAGTTATTCTTGATAGTCAACTCAATTTCAAATCACACATTGAATACATCATAGCAAAAGCAAAATCAAGACTAGCTTGGATCAAAAGATTTGGTCGTGATTTCAAGGATCCGTGGACCATTCGATTACTCTTTTACACATATGTATTACCAATACTTGAATATGGTTCACAAGTTTGGAACCCCTACATGAAGGGTCAGACCAGAAGAATCGAATCAATCCAGAAACAATTTTTACTTTATGCTCTTCGAAAATTAAAATGGCCATATAGGTTTCACATACCAAAGTATGAAGATAGGCTGATGCTGCTTCAGTTGATAACTTTGGAAGAACGTAGAATGGTGGCCCAAGTGATTTTTATTCACAAATTGATCATTGGTGAAATATCATCTAGGCATTTACTGGAATATATCGTATTTCGTTTACCTCATTATCAAACTCGCAATAATAATCTATTAATAGTACCATTGGAAAAGTGTAATTATAGAAAATATCAGCCAATGAATTTTATGCTTGATACATTTAATGAATTTTCTGATAAAAAGATTCCCAATTGTGATATATATTTAGTTGATTTTAATGTGAGCACAGATACCATAAAAAAGAGATTAATTGAATATTTTAAAACTTCAAGAAAATAAATGTAATAATCAATTTTGAAATCAGTTAATCGCAGCGTTTTGCTCCGTAACCGTTAGGGTTGGCAAATAGGTTAACTGATCGGTGCTATCAAACATTGGTTATAAATAAATTTGTACAAATTTTATACACATTTTTGTAATTTATAATAAACCACCTCTGGCGAAGAAACGCTGTATGGTGCAGACCATTAACATTAACATTAACATTTGAAATATACCTACAGCGATACTTAAATAGCCATCTATTGGTTGATGTTGGCGATATTGGACTTTGCTACATTTTAAGTGCATTTGTTACACATCAAGTACATCTGTCAAATGATATGAATGTTTGATCCTTAACCGATGAGATTCTTTGGCACGGCTTTTTTCAAATGATGCATTTGAGATTAAAAAATGCAACATTTGAAAAAATCCGTTCCAGAATTGTTTTCTAAACACCTAGAGCGATACTTACTCTGAAAAATCGTCGTTAGCGAAATTTGTAGTAAGGGAAGCGAAATGTTGATTTGCTGTTGTGTTTTTTTTTTGTCACAGCAAATTGATATTTCGCTAACATGACCAAATCACGGAGAACGGCAGTTCTCCCAGTGGCGCACCAAAAAATACACTTTTGAGTGCAACACTATATATACGCGAGTTTTCGGATTCTGTGTTGCCGACCGATGTCATTCGTGGAATAGGCATTGGCGTGTAGCTTAGGACCAAACTAAACGAAAGCCGTCGTCAAAATGAATTTTTGTGGAACCAACAAAAATTTCGCTTGGTGGACGTATGGGGGTGTTTTTTTTTCAGATTATATAGCATATCTCCCGGGGGGTAACTTTGACCTTTGTTGTTGAGTAACCAATCGATAGTACTCCTCAATACCTTTCCAACGAGTGCTCAACCATCAAAATCGGTTGACCCGTTCAAAAGTTGTGTACGTTTTCCCGGAAAGGGGGGTTTTCCCTGAAAATTGGGTTTGGTATGTTTGTTTGTGTGTGTGTGTGTGTGTGTGTGTGTGTGTGTGTGTGTGTGTGTGTGTGACTTTGTAGTTTGTCTCGATTTCTGTGTATAACATTATTTTTAGGGAATGTGGGGGGCAGTTCAAAGCCGTCGAGAACGGCCGAATTTCCTTACTCATAAGAAATTAAGCAGGAGGAGAGTGTCAGGGTGTCGATTTTTTTCTTATTAGCTCCGCTTATAAACAAGATAGAAAATCCGCAGATACCGCAAATGATAGGTATTAAGCTAGGCTTTAAATTAGTCCTTGTAATGAAAGAAATTTATAAAAGGGTTTGGGCACCATATCGAAAAAACTGAAAAATCGAAAATCGATTTTTTTGGTTTTTCATCATTTTGACCCCCGTAGTCATTGTCGTAAATTCTGAAAAACCATACTTTGGTAGTACACCTCAATACCTATCTAACGAGGGTTCAACCATCAGAATCAAATCAGCCGTTCCTGAGTTATGGGAGTTGGAATTTCAATCATCATTTTTCCCAAAAATTTGGTTTTGGCTATATGTGTGTCAGAGTTGACACTATCAAATCAAGTTATGACATAATACTAAATTTGATGACATAACATGGTCGCAACTCGTATATCACAATCGAAAAACATTGGAATTAAGGTCCCCTTGACTCATTTTGGAACAAAGTTGGGCCACATCGCCAAAAAAACCAAAAAGTTCAAAATCGAACTTTTGGCTCATTTGGTCGTATCTTTGCCGTATTTACTTCAATGAAGTGAAATTGAAATTTAGATTTTGGTCGATTAACTGAAACCCATTTTGTTGGTACGGATATGTATGTAGTGGTAAAGCACTTTTCGAAAGGCTCACTGGTTTAAAACCCTCAAACGTCGGTCCACTGAATCTTTTCGCACAAGACTGTGATCAATATAGCGGACGGTCCAAATAAAATAAAAAATAAAAAGTAAAAAAATAAATAACAATCGATTTGATTTTTGGTTCGTAAAAAGTTTTAAATTTTTATTCAGTTTTAATTTCATTACCTAAATATTATTATAACATTACTCTACTTTATATTAATATAATTATATAATTGATATAAGTTTTCCAAGAGACCATAAATAAGAAATGTGTTGTTAAGTAAACCTAGCATACCAGAATCGAGATTATCCCAAAATTAAACATACTTAATAATTAAAAATCCTATTCAAATTAACTCTTTTTTGAATAAAATAATACATAAAGATCTTTGCTATTGTTGGGCCAACGACACCCTTGAATATCTGTATCATTTGCCTTATACAAATGGCTACCATCTCGTAGGATTGCTGTATAGTGGCCTGCTTGAAATGCTGGACCATGATGAAAAATACTTCCCTGCAAAACGTACTTGTCATTTTCAATTTCTATTTCATTTCGAGCTACATCGCGTAATTTAAAATCGGTCATTTTTGATCCGTCATCCCGAATTAGTTGTAAATAAAAAATTATAATTTGGCTGAAATCTTGCAATGATGTTCGTGTTGTCTTATGTGAGGTGCAAATTTCACAATTAGAATTTTCTATAATTGTCCAGTCATTCTGGAAATTATAATTTATTAACTCTTGCATTGTGCAAGAATTTCCTGGCAGTCGACTTGGTATAATTAATGGAAACATAACATCTCGGTGAATTTGAGCGTGTTCATCTGAACAACCCGGACATTTAACTGTGGTTATCCGACTAAATTCAAATAGTTGTCTAAGAAATGACGTTTGTCTATCTTCAAATATGTAGCGCAGGAATTCTGTAGTGTCTTGTTGCCTATCATCCATAAAGTATTTTCCACGTAACATGGACAAATCTAAACATCCCGGAATATTTGGATCATTATAATCAATTACTATTTGTTTTAAAGTGCTGCTGAGAGAGTTAAGTATAGTATTTTCTACAAGCTTAAAATTGAGAAGGCATTGAAGAGCTGCATTTGCATAACATGCATTGTTGTTGTTTACGAGTCCACGCAATCTAGTAATAACTACGGTTTTATTTTTCTTATTAACTCTACTTCCTTCAGTCACTGATGGCTCAATGTATCCGTGAGATCGCTTCTTTATATAAATATTTTTATCTTTAGTTAATCTATTAGTTTTAGAACGATATTTAATCGTACCTAACTCCGGACGATGTATGTGACGAAGACGATTGTACTCTATGATTGCTGCTTCATTTGCTTTGATGCTACGGGGATTTAAATTCAAAATGTGTAAGCCATTTAGTGACTGAACTCTGCTGAGTGCAACACAACTTTGACCTTTTGAAAACCCCCTATATCCACTACACAGCTTGAAACGGTTAAGCCTTGACTCTTGTGAATAGTAATCGCATATGCTAAAGTAATAGGAAATTGTGTTCGTGTAATTTGAGCTCCATTGGATAAAGGGATTATTATTTTTACTGGCTCAATTTCACGTTCGCCACAATCAAATAGAATTGTTAATTTGTCGATTGCTTGACCTGAAATAATACCGCCATGAATTTTTTTAACTATTCCTATTGAACTATTTACGAGTCCAGACGAAATTTCAATATTTCTGAGTAGCATTACTTTTGCGCCCAATTTAATTTCAATCGTATCGTCTAGCCCTGCTGTAAGTGTACTTTTGTTCTGATCAGACCATTTTTTTTTGCTGCTGTACGTTGTTTTTGTGTTCGCGCTTCAATTTTATCATTGGCTTTTAACAATGTTATTGGTCTATTAATTTTTGACAACATTGCGGAGTTTAATGCAGCGCATTGCATTCTAGTCGCAAATAAGCAAATATTACTGCCTGGCAGTTTGGAAATGTAGCTACTCAACTCATTCAAACATTCTTCGAAAGTATTTGCACTCATATTAATTTCTCTATTGCGTAATAATCGCTCGTTTGACTCACTCAAAATACCACGTCGAATCTCGGACAATGCCTTGCCATATTCTTGATCATTCTGTTGTCTCACATTTTCTGTCAATTCTCGTACGAAAAAAGTTCTTTCCAAAGATTTATAGTTGTAAAAGTATCAAAATATTTTGAACATGTTTTACGAGAGATATCAATGAAAGGCGGTTCTCCATTGACTGGCTGCAATTGAAGCAAATCACCAAACAACAGTATATTTATTCGACCGAACCAACCGTCTTCAACGTCGAAAGTATCAAAAATTTCACATAGTCTTTTGTTGATGAATGCAAAAGTCACATTCGATGCCATTGAAATCTCATCTATTATTAACAGAATACCATTCTTCAAATCATTACGCAAATTTTGTAGTTGGTCATCTGTCAGTGGCTTGTATTTGAAAACACCGTCATGTTCAATTGGTAATTTAAGCAACCTGTGTAATGTTGAACCATTGACATTGAACGCAGCAATGCCTGTAGGCGCAGCGACTATAACATCTTTATTTAGTTTTTCTAGGATATATCTTCGAATCACATTAATTAAAAATGATTTGCCTGTGCCACCCACACCAGATACAAATTTTCTTAAAACATTCTTAGGTGCGGTTCGAGGATTCTGCAAAGCCGTATTTTCCTCCGAAACATCCTCAAGATCTTTGCAGTAGGATGTAATGCATTTGATAACATCGTCAAATATACGTTTCTGAGCGGTATTCAATTAGTTTATTTGATCTTGTAGTGACACATCATTCACATTTCGAACTAAGGCATTGATATCATTTAATTCAGTCTCTAAAGCGATATCAAACCCAATGATTTCCTCATTCTCATTTTCAAAATTTTCATTTTCCTCGACTGCCATAAGGGCTTCTAATTCCTTACGAATTTCCTCTCGAGCTTGTTCAATTTCTTGAAGTTTCTCGTGGTACTGCATTAAATGAATCAATTGTTTACTGCAGTCAAGAAATGCATTTTCGTACGTATCCATTCCACATTTTAGGTCTTCTATATTGAACCATGGCAAAAAAAATAATAATAAGCTATGATAATAGCTTTCTGGTTCCGTTTTTACATTGTATCGGAAATGATTTATTAAATAAGGATTTTTGCGTTTTCGAAGATATTTTTTGCCATAAGGGTAATGTAAAAGGCTATCCTTCGGTTTGTTGTTCACAATATCATACCAACGAAGAAAATCGTAGAGACAAATATTTTCGAGCTCTCCAGGCCGATTGGGATAGTGAACATCTACCCAATTTGGACAGAAAATGTCCTGATCTTCACCATGCATTTTTTCCAATTCTGCTCTACTTTTAACTTTGCGCGCACGATTCATTGAAACATCTACCCATCTAATTACAGTTTTCGAATCAGTCCCAAACAAAGGCAACTGAAGGAGCGTATCAGCGGCTTCAAGAGCACCACATTCTCCAATATTCAACGCTCGCATTGCGAAACACCATAAATTGCTAGCAGCCGATAATCATTTATATTTTTTTCAGATTCGTTTCTTGGTAAATCATAAAGTCTGGTTTTGTTCAGTTTTTGACGGCCTTGAATCGACTGAGCGACACCATGTAAAATGAGTTCTTCAGATACTTTGCGCCCGAACCCAATTCGACAAACTTTTGTCGTTCGACCACTTTTACTTTTCTTAGTTCGCAAGCAATAAGCATTGTGGGTGTGTTTTTGATATTTAGTTACGCGTTGGTGCAATGTGGGGAAGTTTGTTTTATCGGGAATGTGACATGTAATATATGTTGTAATGAACTGGGCAATGTCCTCTTCATTTGCTTTGCCAATAGCTGGTGCATCTTTCACCCAAATTAAAATATGGAAATGTTGTAGTCCACGGCTTTGATATTCTCTTCGCCATCCATAATGTGCTATTTCACCAAGAGGTTGACTATCGGACAAAAGGAATGCAAGCATAGCCTTAAATTTCATTTCAATGAATAATGAAGCAATCACAGGGTCAGATGCTATGAAATTGCTGAGTGTTCGGGTATGTTTACCAACTTTATAGATTTTGCAATAGCATTCATGTAAATCATCCCAATGATTTTCCACTGGGACTCAAAGTTAAGAAGAAAGTTGCTGGACCATAATGTGCAACCATACAATTTAAATCATTTTGTGGTTTTTTCCAAAATTGTTCTGTGCCACGCAACCGCCCAAAAATGGTTTTAAGATTACTTTCAATTTCATTATTTTTAATCATTTCCATAAATTTGTTGGCACTAAGATCTTTTGTGTTCTTTGTAATATTTAATTTATGGAAAATGCCAGCGTTTAACGATCGCATATTTGCTTGATTCAACAAGTAGAACAAAAATTGTGAATCTGTACGGAAGCGAGGATCTGATGAGCGCATGAGTAATTTGGCATATTCACCAGGCTGCAAATGTTGAATTCTATTTTCATATTGGCCATTTCTGCCTTCACAAAAGAGATATGGAAAGCATTTCAAATCCAAATTAATGTCGCGGTTATCTATGTTTTCATCAATAATCTTCAAAAACTGGTAGATTTTGGCTGATTCCACATTAGCTCGACTCTCTAAAGCTGGGTAAATGGTCATGTTTTCATAAAAATCATCAGTAAAATCTTTTTGCGTTAACATTTTACGCTCAGTTTGAACTGCGTGTCCTTCTTGAGTCTCGACTTGCTCTATTCTTTCGTCTTCGAAATCCACTTCCATGGGCTCCATATCACCACTGTTTCTTCGATCCTCAATAGAATTTAGTGATTCAACATTTATTTCAATGTTTTCAAGTAAATTTTCAACTTCAAGTGGCAACCTTATCTCTCTATAAAGATGATTATTCGATTTAAGCCATATTAAGGCATCATATACTTTTCTGACATCAACATATGATTGCCAGATTTGCCTGGTTTTGCTTGGAATTCCACGAACTAGAATAAGAAGTTCTTGATTGCAAACGATAGCCTCTGTGGCATCGGGAAGCTTCCTTAAGGTATTTTCCAAGGAAAGTGGCAGATGGAATACCCGACCTTTGATTTTTTTTATTGATTCATTGGGTCTCTTTCTATTATGGCTACCCAAAACCGTATTCATACGTACAATAACTCGGAATGCTTTGGCGCGTTGACTTAAAATCCTTTCAAATTCGTTTAGATTTGCAATCTCCGGTGGAATAGTGCCAAAATCTAACTTATTCAAAATACATGTCGGAGGCAGTTCGTTATTTTTTAATTTTCTAAAGCAGTACGTACATAATTCATTAGCGTTATTCTCATCTATTCGATTGTACCGATTGTGATTCGCAAGCAATTGCATGAAATGTTCACATTCGTAAAGCTTGTCGGTAATTTCGTGCATGTCGCTTTTTGGACATAGTTTTTTGCATGACATGCACACATGAATAGGCCAATCACTATCTTTCTTCCTTAATGCTCTGAAACCTGAAGCAAAGTGATCATAAATTTCATTTTCTTCACTAAAAGGAAATGAATTGGCCATGAAAGTGCTTGCTTTGGATTGGATATGAGCGCAGACTTCTTGTAATTCATTAATGTTTCCGTTTCCTAAAACTTTTGTTAAGTCGCGTATTTTAGTTAGTTCTCTACGAAAAAAATAGATTAATTTGACTACTTGACGAATGAATGGAAAATGAGGACATACGTCGCAAGAAGAGAAAAATTGAATTACAATTGTTAATTTCTTCGTAACATATCTCAGGATGACCTAAAGGAACTTTTCGATGGTCATCAAATTCATGATGAATGCAATTTTTCATATTACATTTGCATTTTCTATTGGAATTCTTATTTCGATTCAAATCATTAGAGCAGATTCCATCAAAGTAATTTTGAATTTCGTCAGGTTTTAATTCAACGAAAACACGGATTATCCAATAAAATCGGTCCAATGCAACCGATTGTTCTAAATTGCAATGATCATTGCATTTCCAGTTGTCAAAGGTGTTCGATTCATAATTAAATAAATCTGTTATTTCGCCTTTATCATTAAGTGTTAAAGGCACAGCATTTTTTGCTGCCTTATATGACGCAACGGCAAAATACGCTTCTGAATATTTTGTATGTAATGAATGACCAAATAGACTAGCAAACTTAGTCTCCATATTGGTTGCTGATTCAGCCTTCAATTTACTCGATAAGAGTTTTTCTTTCAAAGTAAGAAAGTATTTACAAAAATTATTCAGCGTGGTGTTTCTATGGTTGACAACTTTTTTAACTAGTTTTTCAACCACAAATTCGGGATCATTTAAATCTGGCACTATTCTTTTCACAAAATCAGAAGTAATTAAAAATATTTCTAATTGAAAGAAATTCAGACTCAGAATTGTTTTTGCGGTTCGGAACTGCTGAGATTTCTTTTCGAATTTTTTTTCTTGTTCTCATGTCCTCTAATCGTTGAGCCTGAGATGGAGAACTTTCCATGCTCCTCGCATGTCTTGACCGTTGAGCTTCATCAGTTAATCTCTTTTGAGTTTGCTCAGGAGATTCAAGTTCTCTTTGCACTCGAGAACGCTGAGCTTGGTCAGCCAATCTCATTTGAGTTTGCTCAGGAGATTCAAGTTCTCTTTGCAATCGAGAACGCTCGGCGTTGTCAGCTAATCTCCTTTGAGTTTGTTCTTGAGATTCAAACTCTCTTTGCAATCGAGAACGCTCGGCTTTATCAGCCAATCTCCTTTGAGTTTGTTCTTGAGATTCAAACTCTCTTTGCAATCGAGAACGCTCGGCTTTATCAGCTAATCTCCTTTGAGTTTGTTCTTGAGTTTCAAACTCTCTTTGCAATCGAGAACGCTCGGCTTTATCAGCCAATCTCCTTTGAGTTTGTTCTTGAGATTCAAACTCTCTTTGCAATCGAGAACGCTCGGCTTTATCAGCTAATCTCCTTTGAGTTTGTTCTTGAGATTCAAACTCTCTTTGCAATCGAGAACGCTCGGATTTATCAGCTAATCTCCTTTGAGTTTGTTCAGGAGTTTCAGATTATCTTGAAAGCTCAACTAATTTAGCGTGTTTTGCTCTTTCTGCTGAAGATTCAAACAACATTTGAGACTGATACCGTAGCCTTTGAGAAGCAAGTCTCGCTTGCTTGTCTACACAAGATTCTAATAGACGCTTTACTCTGAGATATGTTGCTTCATTTCCCGTAGATTTAAATTTATTTACTTTGATTGCTAACAAAGTAAATCGAACTGGTTCTGTGTTTTGACCCCAACCCAGTAATGGATTGTAACCAGAATTGATCATGAGACGATGAACAAGTCCATGAATGTCTCTATTAACACAAAGAACAGCAGTACCTTCAGGGAAAATGCCGTTCACAGGTTTGCCATCTGACTTTATTCTTTTATGAGAATCAAAAAAAGCAAATCTACCATTTGAAATCATTATTGAAAGGGATATCTGGCGACAAGTAAAAATGATCTTCTGAACATTATCTTCAGAAAAGTGTTTAATGGCCTCATATAATTTGTCTAAAGTGCATTCAGACTGTCTGATATATGAAGAGGAATAATTATAAATACTGCCATCAATTTCAATATACGGGAATACTTCTTTAAATTCTAAAAACTCCTGGCTATGTGGATTTTGGTTTTTGCTAATCTGATATAAACGATCCCCACTTTCTAAAATTGAATTCAAATCTTCCTTGGACCAATTAAAAAAAACTTGACTAAACTTTTCCCTAAACAAAGGTTTTACTTCCATAAAACACAAAGCCGCGCATGAAATGGCCATTCCGACCAGCTGATTCGATTGAAAACCTGGCATCAGATTGATCAAAATCAGCACTAAATACCCTACATTCTAAATCTGTGCCAATATCTACAAGATAACATTCTGGTGTGCTATTATACTCTACTTCGGTCAAATCAATTATTTCAGATCTCTTGGCAAAACTTACTTTTTTGGAAGGCTGTTTCTTCGGTCGTCCAATTTTCCTCTTAGATACGAATTCCACGACCCTCTTGGTAAGACTTAGTTTCTTGGAAGGCTGCTTTTCCGTGGAGATCTCCTGGTCTTTTGGTCGTCCAGTTTTCCCCTCATCTCTGATTATCACGGACCTCTTGGGAATACTCACCTTCTTTGTATTTCTGTTGCTCATGATTATGGCGTTTCGATCTTCTCAATATGCTGAATAGGGGAAACAGAACGAAACAGTTGAATGAA